>JNDS01002741.1:0-23382 GCA_000697035.1 Rhizopus stolonifer B9770
TTTTTTTTTTTTTTTTTTTTTTTTTTCTGCAGAGGCTATCTTTTTTCCTTCCCTTTTCTTCCTTCTTTTTTCTTTTTTTATAAAAAAAAAAATGACGATTCGTAAAGACGACGCTTCAGATATAGAAGCCGTTGAGGTAAATACGTTTAAATAAGTATACACACACGAACATTCCTCCCTCCTTGTTTCAGATTCACAGCGCAAAAGATTTAGAGCAAGAGTTTTCAGAGATTCAAAAACATTATCAAGACAAAGAAACAGAACACAATTGGCAAGTGAGAGAAAGAGCCATTACCTGGACAAGATGTATTCTTCGAGGCAATGCACCCGAAGTTTATTCAGAAGTTCTTGTTCAAGGGCTCAAAAATATGGTGGATGGTATCATAAAAGCTGTGAGTGTGTGTTGGGGGGGGGAGAGTTTATATCTCTCAAAAAAAAATTGGAATGTAACAACTAAAAAGTAAGAAATGTGTGAGTGGATTAGGTTGAAAGCTTACGTACACAACTCGCCGTGAAAGCACTTTTATTAGTGGGAGATATTGGAGTCTATATGGGGAAACATTTGGACACCTATCTCTATGATCAATTATTGATGTGTATGATGAGGTGTGCTGGACTCACCAAAAAGATGGTTGCGACAGCCTCTCTTCAGACAACCATCACATTTATAAGACATTCAAACTTTTATCCAAAATTTACAAACATGTTGTCCTTGGCAATGAATGATAAGAATACGCAGGCTCGATTGTATACAATTCAATATACCAAAACGGTCTTGCAAACACACGCACATCGAGAACACACACGTACTATAATGGATAAAACAAACTGTGTGGATCATTTCGAATCTATTATCACTAAAGGCTTAAATGATGCTACACCTGCTGTTAGAGAAGTTTGTAGAGAAGCATTTTGGATATTTTGGGAGTACTGGAGAGATAGAGGAGAACAGTAAGTACTTTTTGTTATTATTATTCACTCACATCTTGAAGTTTATTAGAGGAGCTCCCCTTGACTGCTCAAAAGCAATTAGAGAAATCAAAGAATAGTAAACCAACGAGAAATATTGATAGTCCAACTCAATCAAGCGGTTCTTTGAGAGCCTCCAGTTCTCTTGGACGATATGAACCATCACCTTCCAGCTCAACACTTTCTAATGGATCTACTGGTTCTACAGATTTGATGCCTAGGCCCATTTCTCGTCAAAATGGACCCAAGTTTAGCTCACCCCAACCTTACAGTTCTCCCTCTCCTCCTCCACCTACTACTACCACTACACCATCACCCAGAAAGACGCGTGTACCTTTGAACAAGAAAAAATCCAACATGGGTCTCAACGCCAAACGAAAATCACCCAGCCTGATCACACTCCTAAACAACGAAGATATCAGTCTACGCATCGAGGGCATCCAACAGCTTTGCTCCAGACTCAGTACCTACCCATACACGCCCACGCCAAACCTAGAGCTTATTCAACTCGAGACAGGCACCCAACATCGTGTGGATGGCGAGACACTCAAGACGCTCCTCCTACAGCAATTTGAAGATCCGGCAGACACCCTTGTCTACGAGACCCTTTCAACCTGGGAATGTGTGAGCTGTGTGATGCTCCGACTGCTCAATTTCGAAGACTACCTGCCCCGATTAATCCTGGACGCTCAGATGGACGAAAGCGCCCGACGTTCAGAGATGGACCATGTCCGACAGATGCAAGGAAAGATCGCATTCGGTCGTGCCAAGCTCTTTTTACAGCACGAAAATCCGGATCTGGCAGGGACGCTGTTTATCAGTCTAGCTCAGTTTGGCGGATTTGGCCATACACCACAAAGGATGCCAGCAGGTAAACGAGATATCTACAAGTTGCCGGCGAATCGTCGAAAGCTCACCAAGGCTCTTTTGATATGGTTGGATGAATTGTTGATGCCTCTGATTGGACTTGAGCCAGAGATAGAATATGACGTGCCAGAATCCTATGCACACAAGATGGCAACGGCCTCACGTTGGTTTGAATCGGAGGCGAATGTGCGCGAATGTCTGGAGACTCTGTTGCCTCTGGTCACCACTTACAATGCGGGGTCGCTCTGGCATGGCCCCTTGGTGACTTTTATTAAACATCTCAGGGTTTTTTATCAAGAACTATTTGATTCCGTCATGGAGGTTCATGATGAGTATTCGGTGAATAAGATTTGTCGTATATTGGGCATTCAGCATCCTCCCAAACCTGCGTTAGAGATGCAGAATAAAGAAGAATCCGGTGTGAATCTCGGATCTTTAGATCAGTTGCCAGCAGAACTTATAGAAAAGGTATCTGAAGAAGAATTAGTTGTGGAGCAACCAATGATGAGAAATGAACCCTTAGAACAGTCACCTGTGAGAGAAGATATGGTCCAGGAACATTTAGAGAAACTTGACTTGGAGCAAAAATTGGCAGAGGAAGAAAAACATCAGACGCCTGTGGAACCGGTAATGGTCAAAAAGCCATTGGTAACCGAAGAAAAGCAACAGACAACGACAGAAACTGGAGCTAAAGTACCTGTGGAAGATCTTGAAAGGGAAGACCAGCCACCTCTAGCGCAGGAAAAATCACAGATGCCTGTTGATCATCACAAAGTAGAGAATGAGTATATGCACAGAGACTACGATAAGAGAGGCTTGGAAGTAATCAAGGAATATGGCGAAGAGGACGTGGTTGAATACGACGATGACAACAGTGTGGTAGCAGAGGAGCAGTCACGGGAGAGTAATAAAATGGAAGACAGACAATGGGTAGATGGGGATAGAGCAGATATACACAAAAGCTCCCATTCACCAGAGGATGTTTATACCAAGCCTGCCAAGACAGAACAAAAGGGACCGGATTTGGCAGATGTTATGTACGATAAACGTTTAGAAGAACAAGGCCGACTTAAATCACCTATACCGGACTACTACCATCCCAATATGGTGCCTCCTTTGTCAGCTCATTTTCCTGATAATCATACGGCTGAAAACAATTTTTACGAAAACGGTTCATTAGTGGTAAAATGATTACAAAAAAAAAAATACTGTTTGCTTATGATATATGTATTCATACATGTATATAGTATTCAAATCATGGTACTAGTGAACGTTCTACACCCACTTCCATGGCGGATATGAGTACATCACCTAGACAGCAACCAGAGCAATTACCGCCACCTACTGCTGCTGCTGCTGCTGCTCAACTTCAGATAAGCGAGCCTAATCAAGAAAAATACCCAGTACCTGAACATGTACCCTTTTTCTATCCTGCAAGAGTCAATTACCCATGCGTGGTGTTCCAGTCCAACATCAGATCAAACGCAGCTACTGTATCTGTGCGTGTTGGAAAAGATAAGACGGCGATACTCTATACACTTATTGATAAACTTAAATTGCTCTCGACAAACACGGCAGATAATGTGAGCACATTTAGAAAGTTAACTCGACTTTTAAAGGAAGTTCCTATCAAAAGAAGATGGGATCAAGGTGGTAGTGAGGAGAATGGAAACGAAACTTGGGCAGGAGGTCAAGGTGATGGTGGTAATTTTGTAGAGCTTGTTCAGGGGATTATGTTACACTTGAACCAACCGACAAGTAAATCTACAGTGAGTGCATTAGAATGTATACGCCAGTTAGCCATTACACAATCTGGATTGTTTAAAGTCTTTGAGAGAAAGTCAAACGATAAAGGCATGACAGTTGAATCAATGCTTACAGAAAGATTATTGGAATTGAAAGCCAATGAAAATCATACAGTAAGTTTTAATATTGGGAAGTATGACGAAATAAAGGGATTAAACTTGTCTAAAACAATAGATTTGTATTGCTGCAGAAGATGCCTTAGACTCAGTTTTAAGTTCATTGACGCCACCTACAGCATTTGAAATGTTGATGGCATTTGTTGTTTACAGATCTGTTATTAGACCTTATGATGATCCTACTATATCTGGAAGTAGATATCACCCTGTTGGATCAGCATTAAATTATGTGGCAAGATCTGTGAGAGAACTTAATGAAGTGTTTTACATTGAAGAATGGTTAACGAAAGGAGCAGTGAATGCATTTTTTAAGGTAAGAGTATTTACCGCATATACGGATTTTTTTTTAATAACACCAATTTTTTTTATGCAGGGTATGAATAGTCATTTAGTTAATGTAAGAAAATCGTGCGTAGAAGCCATTGTATCCTTTCATGAGGTTATTGGAGATCATATATATTTATGCTTGACAGATTTAAGAGAGGATCAATCCAATTTGATAAAACATTACGCGACAAAATCGTTAAAAAAGAAGGCAAGCCTCCGAAATATGAGGGAAACACACACATTTCTATAAAGAAAAAAAAATTATACCCTTTTCTTGAATAATACCAAAAAACAATAGTTTCTTTAAACAATTGTCATTTTACTCCTATTTGCCCTTGCCCTGTTTTGAATATGCATAAGCGTTCTATTTATTTGTCTTTTAGAAAATATTTCCTTTTTTAATTATCTTGTCAATTAATTGTTTATTTTTCTTCTAATTTTACAATTAAATAGAGTGAAAGAGATGGAAAGAGGGGGTAGACGGAGGGGAAAGAATGGTGAATTACTAACATTGTTCAGGAACCAAGTATGAGTTTATTGATCGGACTTTATACAAGGGAATGATAGTGAGGTATGAAGGTAACAGAATCAAGATTAACAAGACAATCCCCCCCCCCCCCCTTTTTTTTAACCAATAAAGCATTTTTTTTTTTTTGTGAAACAAAAAGTTGCATTGACAAGTCGACATAAATGGAACAAGGAGTTTCCTCCATAAAAGCAAATCGTAAAAAAAGTGTTTAATAACTCTTTTTATGGAAAAAAAAGTTCTTTTTGTCGTAAATCACATTTTTCCCTCCAAAACCCAAAAAAAAACTGGAAGGTTTAGCGTTGTTGATGGTTCAGCGCTTTCTCCCCCCTACAGCTTTATACTAACACAAGTCAGAAAACATGAATTCAGGTACCTCACAGACAACCCCAAGGAAGTTTTCAGAACAAAAAAAAACCATCAGGCATAACAATACTATTTATATGACGACATGAATACTTTAATTAAATATATAAATAAAAACAGAAAGCCTATGAGTTCGCTTCGTTAGTGTGTATTTAATAACTGAAGCATTAAAAGCTGCTCACCAACATACAATCCCCCCCCCCCCCCTCTCTCTCTCTCTTTTTTTTTTTTTCTTTTTCTTTTTCTTTTCTTTTCTTTTGCTCTTCTCTCTTTTTTTTCTTCCCTTCTTCATTCCTTTTTTTTTTATTATAATTTAATATGTTGGCTTGTTCTCAAGAAACGTTTTTTCACGGCGATACAACTATGCAACCGCAACAAACTAAAAAATCAAGACAGTATAACAGGAAGGATCAATACAATGGATTGATCAATAATCCGAATGTCATTATCTCTGCAAATAACTTTAGGGACAAAGAAGAGCAGGTGTGGCCTCCCGATGTGGAAGACGCATTTACTGAAGGTAATAATACATTTACAAAGTTGCAATATATGTGTATGTGTATCCTAAATAGTTCATATTGTCAGCTCTTGAAACAATTCCCAAGTTGGGAAGAAGAAAAATCTTAGTGAATGGAAAGCCTTGTGGTAGAAATGAATTGATCTCTGACTTTATCTATCGAAAGACTGGAAAGATACGTACAAGAAAGCAGGTTTCCTCTCATATTCAAGTTTTGAAGAATACGCGTAAAAGCGATTTTCATTGTATGTGTATTTTTTTTTTAATTTATTTCAAATTATTCTTAATTTTTTCCTTCCCTAACATCTAGTCTCTATTATGTAGTTATGCGATTATTGACTGATACAATCGAAGCAACAGAAGAAGGAGGAAACTTAAACAACCTTGCACCTTGCGCACAACAGGCTGTCATCAACAACACCAATCTAAAGACGTTTAAATCAATTGAATCATTTTCATCTGACGATTCATCTATAAATTCATGCTCTTCTTCACCTACAGACTACATGCTTGACATGATTCAAGGGGATTCTACTCAACAACACGCCTTTTCCATGCTCAAAGACTTTTATGATCCATTCCAACAACACGCGTTTGGAGATTTATTAAATTTTGATCCCTTATTGTCCGGCATGGATCCTTTCTTTGGCTCTCTTACTGCCATTAACCAACAACAAACCGTAAGCACCTCGAATCTGATACTACCTGTAAAGCAAGAGTCTTCAGAAGAAAAGGCAACTTCAATATTGACCACTAGAGATTTTGCTTTTTGGCCCAGCTACATGTGTCTTTATTTAGAATATGCTTTACCCTGTGACCCCTGTAGACCTATGACCTACAACCTAGCCCAAATGCCTCAATGTTCACCTAGCACTCTTTCTACGATTTCCTTGGATGCTATTTCAAAGGAAAAATGTCCCCCTTTGGCTACTTTATCTCCTGATACGGTCGCTTTATTAGCTAAGGTTTGTCCCCCCCCCTTTTGAAAAAAAAGCCCGCGCTTTACTAACAAGAACCCTTTTTTATTATTATTCAAAATAGGTTAAACTCGATCTTGGTCTCGACATATCTGATTTTACCTTCAATAACACATCTTTCTTTGAGACAAATGAACGAAAGACAATTGAATGTACAACCACTATTTATTCCTTTGGTAACGTTGTTCTTGAATCAAAAGAATCTCAGCAGGCACTTTGGGTGAATGAAGGGAAATATATGTACAACTTTGTATTTGTCAACCAATTCTTTGATGCTTTCATGAAGGGTATTCGTTCACTTCAATCTTGGGAAGAAATTGATATAGCTATCAATAACTTGTGTATTGTTCAGGTAAGCCCTTATTCATATACTTTATATTCAATGTGATTAATTTTCCTGTAGTCTTTTGAAGATATTGAAATCAAAATAGGCTCTAAAACTGAAGCTTCTCCTGCACTCATCATATCATATGAATTTGAAAGAGGTGCCGCTACCATAGAAATGTCTGCTATTGGCAATGCAATCATCAATGAAAAATTCAACCAAGGACTAGAATTTATTGGTGACTTATTAAAGTGATTTATGCATATCCCTTTTTTTTTACCCTCCTCCCTTTCACACCTACACTTTCTCTCACCTTATATACACATTCAAAATTCACATTCATATATACACAAACCTCATACATCTCTAAGCATCTCTTCTCTCCTTTCGTATTTTTTTATGACACCTTATATATTTTTTTTTTTTTTATTTTTATTTTTTTTTCTCGGTATACGCAATATATTTTATGTGATCCAAGCAAGCATAATGGAATTATAATATGTATATATTCTTATTTATATAAATGAATAATAACATTTAAGGGGATTTTTTTTTACCAGCCCAATAAATAAATAAAAAAAAAAAATTCTCTAATTAACTTTATTGTTTCAAAGATTCCTTTTCTAACTGAAAAAAGCTTATGAAATCTTATGCGACACAAATAACCCGAATCACTGGGACTTATGCTTCTGCCTTTCAAACAATGCCTGCTTCATATAAGTGACTACCCCAACCTTTTTGTTACTCTTGTGAGTATAATTCTCTTCAAAACAAGTCAAAGTCTTTGAAATAAGTTTGCTTGTTAATTAAATTATTTAATCCAATAATTCTTGTAGATATTAAACAATACCATAAATAGAAAAGCAACTAAATACCATTTCATGGTGATAAAAGAAATATCGGAACAGGATAGTTTGTTACTATCAAATTGATTTGTAAGTACCATGCAAAGTTTGGATTTTTAACACTAAGCACTGTATCTATACTCTTTTTTTCTTAAAAGAAAAGGAATGTTAAGGCTTGTGGTAGGTTCGAAATCTGCTTATTTCATCCTGGGAGGACACAGTAATTACCTATCACTTCTGTTTATTCAAAAGGTATCTACAACATATAGGTACCTTGTAGTTTTAATATGTTCATGCTGTCTTAAGATTCTTGACTATAATAAAATCCCAAAACCAATTTTAAGCTTATTAAGTTTTATGTGGAAAAATTTCTTGTTTTTATTTTGAATGAACAATTTCGAGTTTTTCTTTTTTTTTTTATGAAGTGATACGAAGTGTTATCTAAAACAAGCTGATATGATCTTTTTTTTTTTCCTTTCGTCTCCAGCCTCTTTCATATACAGAATTTTACTCTAAAATTAGACTATGTTAGTTTTTTAGACGAATAAAAAATTTATTTGTAGATACCTATCTTTCTTTTTTTTTTTTTTTTTTTGGACGAATGTGAAGCTAATTTAGATGCCCAGCTTTCCTTTTTGAGACGAAATAGTGGCGTATGTTAAACGTTATCTGTATCCAGATTGGAAATCCGTGTCTGCTATGGCGATCGAGACATATCGGTTAGGTGGAAAGTTCATACATTGGCGGATGTTTGTGTTCATTCCGAAAATAAGATGTGATTAGACTCATGTTTTTGGCTACATTCACATCTCCTTAGTGTTTTACAAGTTTTACAACTTTTTATTTCGCTTAGTATAATTAAAAAGCAAACATAGTCAAAAGTTATCATTTATTTGTTATAATCTCTTATAAGGCCTACCCCAGCAACGCCCCATTAACTAAACAATAAGGTGCATATAGGAGGGTTTGGAGGATAGATAAATAAAAAAGAAATAGCTAAGAAGGAGTGAAAAAATAAAAGTTAGAATGGGAGATTGGGAAGTTAAACAAGTTAAAAAAGAAAGAAGAAGAAAAAAGTGGAAAATGAGAAGCACAATGAGATCGGATTGAGTTCATAGCGCGTCTGCGAGGTTTAAGGAACTGACACCAGGGAGGAAAAACAGTAATGTTACTGATTGGCCAGTTCAGACGGGAAGGTTTTTCATGCAAATTTTGACAGGTTGAACAGACAAAAAACAAATGTATCAGTATGCACTAATATATAACAGGTTGCAGTCACTGTCAAATTTTGAAAATAATGCTTGAATTGATCCTTGTTCATATTACCTTTCTTCCCTTTGTTAAATACATTTTTGGAGACGTTACTCTTCTTTCTTGACACAGGTAACTGATAAAAACCAGTCGAACAATGAAAGGAAAACAAAAAGATACTTCAGGCTCCTCTAGTAGCAAAAAGGAATCGCCTATAAGAAAACAAGGTAAGCCTACTGTCTAGTTCTGAATCAAAAAAAAAAAATTATGATACTGACCACATAATTGATGTTTCCACAATAGACTTATATGAAATGTATATAGAAGACAATTCAGACAACGATTTCCAGCCAACTATACTATATAAAAAGAGAACAAGTAAGTTGTATTTTTTTCTTGTTGCAGGAAGAAGGGACATCATGTATTGCATGAAGGAGTCCAGCTCTGTCGAAGAAAAACAAAAACTTATATTCACTAAGAATAACCGCACAAAACGTTCAAGGCATTTCAGGTCTTTGAGAAAGCGTAATATGCCGTCTGTGGTTCAAGAAGCCGAGTCTGTTTTATCTAGATTTGAATCTAAATTGGTTAATTTGGAAAAGCTCATAAAGTACACGAAAGCAAGATCTTCAGCAGAAAAAACCTTGTACAAATATTATGGAAACGAAACAACAAAGCCTACAAGAACTTATTATCCTGGATATGATTTTGATTTCCATATTGACCAAAGGGGGAATTTGTATTATGGAAGCTCGTTTGTTATGCGAATTCGCGGTTTCTACTCTCAACCAGAGAACAAATCTGATGATATCACTTTGAAATCTCAAACATACGCAAATTACATTCAAATAATGTTACTACAAAGGCACATCTTAGAGAGGCTCACTGATAGAATTCGATATGAAGTTCATCGTCTGGCGCAAGCGATATATGAACAAACCTCAAGAAAACGGCCACAAAGCGAAAATAAGCACTCTATTAGAAAGACTACATCTTTTACCCTTTCGAAAGATGAAGTTTTCAAGCTATGTCTATTATCAACAAAACGATCTGAAGCCGGTACGCGGATTAAAAGCAAAGTTTGGTGATAACGCTATTTTGATTTTTGGCGACTGGTTTGCCCCGAACACAAAGTATCAAGAACCAACGCGGAACAAGGGGCTTATTAGGATGCTGAAGAAAAACGGTTTCGTCGCCTATCTAACCGACGAGTACAAGACTTCGACCTTCTGCCCAACGTGCGAAAGTAAACTAGAGAAATTCAAGCTGGTTAAAAACCCTCGGCCATACCGTCGAAAGGAAAATCCGACGATAATGTGTCACGGGCTTTTAAGGTAATTGAAGTGGCGTAGGTTGACTTCTGATAACTAACATAGTACTAGATGCTCAAACAAGTCCTGTATTCAGGACCAAGCAGGCAAGTCTACACAAAGAATTTGGAATCGTGACCAAGCTGCCGTTATGAATTTCTTGAAAATCTTGAGAAGTTTACGAGACACCAAGAAACGACCTAGTCTGTTCACTAGGAAGAAACAATAATTTTCCGCTAAGTTTTTATCGCCTTAGCCATTTAATACAGGTAAATAACATTTGTTTCTACAAATCACATTTAAAAACTAACTTTCCTTTGTCTGTTTTCATTTTCGTTTCATCCGAAAAAAGGTAAGAAAAACATCTACAAAAAAATTTTCATTCATCTAAAAAAAAACTAACATTGTCTAATTTTAGTGTAAAATTCTGTACCTCTATAATAGGATAAATTATTGTCCGAGCCTTGTTTTTTTTTTTTTCAGCCCGTACCTTATAACTAATCTTTTGCACATACTGTATTGTCTCTTGTAGTGTAGAGTGTTGCATTCATTAAACCTTGAAAATATGCATTTTTATTCACTTTCTTTGCATAATAATTAAGTCCTGAAAACATGCATCGCATACACGACTCCATTGAAATTGAGTAATAGAAGAAAACAGAGGCAATTGATTTGCACTATGCTTCTGACATACAATCTGTCCGCATCTTCTACAATGATGGCGTCTAACAAACAATGAAAATCGAGATGAGCAAGAAGGAAACTGACATAGATCGGTGTGTTCATCAGGAACCCATAAGGTTTTAGAGAGTAGTACAAATCGAGCTTGTTTATCTCTATCCGTGAGATGCAGCACGTATTGATTTTGATGAAATTTAATATGTCGAATGGTAGGAGAAATAAAGTTTGACTATAGAAAGGAAAGAAAAATAAGAAGGTTTTCATGCATAGACATGATTACCTCCTCCTCCACCGTCATCTCTTCTTCTTCTACTACTTCTTCATGTAGTGAATTATTAGTTGCTCCGCTACCTGCAATCATAAGGTCAATACCGCGAAGTCTATCCTCAAATGAATGTATAACATGGCCAGTGCCAACTCCTCCTCCCACAAACATCCCTACATCCCATCTTATTTGGTATACATGATCGAGCTTTTCTTCCATATTTAATAAATCAGAGACCGCTTGGCTAAAATCCCATCTTTCTGCGACCGAATCTTGACCTTCCTCATCTTCACCTGGCAAACCTCTCATTGTTTCATCTGAGTGGGTAGTGTCTTCGTCTTTATGTGTAAAATCCAACTTCATGTTGATATCTGCTGTCAGCTCTTCTAATGAATCAATCATTAACAGTTGCTGTTTAGCTACTTCCCGGCATTCTCGAATCCTTTCCTCGTACTGCTTTTCTTGATCATGAAACTGATCATGTATCAATTGATTTAGAAACATGAGTTCTCGGACTCGTTGTTCTGCATTGAGAATATCGACTGATAAAGATTCTAATGCTTCCGATTGATGTATGCAGAGTGTCACTAGATTTAAAAACTGATGTCTCCACTCAAAGACTGACCTATCCTCGTGCTCGCTGTGTATAGAAGTTGTTTCAGATAGTTCGTCCAGTTTTGAGTGTATCAAATTATTGGTCGTCACAAAGAGTGCTGTCAAATTCGGACTGGTTACCGTCCTTTGTTCTTCCTCCGAATAAAATGGACTCAGACCGTTGTCTTCTTGATCGTCGTCGTCTGGCAGTTCAGGACCATAAAAGTGAATCCGGCTCTGGCTCACATGAGCCTCAGGATGATTATTGGCCGAGTCAAGTCGATAAGAACGAGCGTCTGTCTTTATGTCCAACAATAACTCATCATGAAACAATTCTTTTACATGAAGTTCTTGCATGGAGCGCGTGATGCCGTTCAATTTGGCTCTGAGAATATCAAAAGCGTCTATATGAGGATCCCATTGGGGATCGTCTGTTCGTTTGTTTGTCTGAAGCACTGACGATTTTGTAAGTCGGGGTACTATATCGATTGACAATGGTCGGTTTTGTGTTGTACTGATGCTTTCCCTTCTTTTTTTGAGTTTCAGGGCATGTTTCTTTAGTATGCTTTCACGGCCTGTCTCATCTTGACCTGTCCATTGAAGTGACGGGTTCTTTTTTTCCCAAGGTGGCGTCAACTCAATGCGTGATTCTTTGCTGTAATAAGGTGTACTATCAACATGTTGAAAAGGATTCATTGAAAGGATCTTTATGATTAACAGGAGTTAGGCATTAACTTATTATGTAAGGTTCACTCACTTTTTTTAGGTAAACATGAAAAAAAAAAAAAAAAAAAAAAAAAAAAAAAAAAAAAAAAAAAAAACAAAAAAAAAAACAATGCACTGTTTCTCTCTTAGTTTCTTTTTGAAGAGCTTTAGAGATAATAAAATAGTGGAGGCACAAAAAAAAGGGTTTTGTTTGTCCCCCCCCCCACTCTCTCTTTCTCTCTTTCTCTCTTTCTCTCTTTCTCTTTCCCTCCCTCTTAAATTGTATGAACTCAAAAAAAAAGTTAATATATCCATGACACACGGCATTTGAAAAATAAATATTTATTTCACAAGTCAAGTATCTTGAAAGAAAAGACAAGTGGGATATGTTTATTCCAGAAACAGCAGCTACAGTGTGACAGTTAAGATGTCGGTCCATTTGGTATTTAAAAGTCATTGGGCACAGTATGTCTTGTGAGCTTCAAGCATATGATAACCTGACTACTGTTTTAGTTGATAATTCTAGTTAAATCTAGATTTGAAATTGATCATCGTACATAATTGAAATAAATTGCTATAAAGAGGAGCTATGGAAATATATGTTGACTTAAAAGTAAGTTTATTGTTGTACAGAATTACATGTAATGGTATGAAACCTTTTTAAATAGGACACGACAGTAGTATATCTGAATATATGATATTGAAGGAAAATCCATCTATTCAGATACTCAAGTGTTTTACAAGACATTTGGCAGAATGATTTGTTAGCCTATTCAACTCTTGTCTAATTTTTGTCTATATATACATGAAATCGGTATTGGACAACATTCAGATTGAAAAAACATACAGTAAAGGAGTTTTTTTTCTACTTGCAGACCATAGAGTATAAGCTTCAAAATCTACGCTTGACCATCTTATTACTTGTTTCAGTCATGTTGTTTTAATTATTTTTGAAAGAAAGGCTTTCATCTCAAGACACTGTCAAACATAGTTTCCTCACGCAAGGTCCCCTCCCCTTCGTTTCCCTCAGATACATCTGAAACCAAATACATTCATATATCTTTTATAAAAATGGAAATAAAATTAGTATCTTAAATGGCAATAAATATGTTTTCTACTTACACCGAAGGTATTCAAACCGCACAGGCGGCGAAGCCAACAAGGTGCACCATTTTCAGGTGACTGGAAGTGAAAAGATAAGTATGATTATTACTGTTTGGAAGAAGGAGGAAAGGGTTTCCTCAACAGGGTCAGTGCCATAGCGGAGATCCCAATTGCTGTTGCAGACATCACATCTCGATTGTTTGTTGCCCGGCCGTGTTTAAATGCTTAACAGTTTAGGTTCAAACAAGGGACAGTTCCAAGAGAGATGGATTCGTCAGATGTTCGACTGTAAGCGATAGGAAAATAGCAATATACACATAGCTGGGAAGTCATATTCTCACCTGTTATCATTGTCTCGGCATATCTTTTATGTATTCTTGGAAGCCATTTTGTTCCTCGTCTATCATAGCCTCTAATTGCCCTACTAACCCCAGCACCAGCATTCCCTATACACATGAAAAGAAGAGTGCCATTGGAATCACCCTTTAAAAACTTGCACTCGGCAGCAACAGCACAATCCTTTGTTCGGATAGTTGCAAGTTCAAATGTTATCAACTACTTTTGGCATAGCATATAGAAACAATAGAAATGTGTGCCTGAATTGTATTCGTCCTTGGCATAATACACAAAATCGGCCTTTTACCTAAAGTGGTCATTGAATATAGAAACTTAGCATTTATTTGCTAGTCTCATAGTCTTGAGACCGGCATGTTCAAATATCCAGGTATTTTGAGTAAATTGGAAATAGTCTGTATTCCGACTGGTAGATTTTTGAGACTGACGGTGAATACACTGTAAGCTCCCTCACTATTCATATTATTTTGAGAAATGTAATAAAATTGATGGAAGGCAATTGATATTCTCCAAAATAAAGAAGATCAGCTGACGACTGTACTTGATAAACAAGTCAAAATAACTTGATGAATGGTTTCATAAATATTGTATAAATATGGATTAAGTTCAAGGTTGTTTAGTGTATTGATTAAATACTCCAAATCTGTTCATTCACTTAATATTTGGGTTGATACCAAAAACATCAATGGTTTTTATAGACCTATTGCTCTGTCGAGGGGCATCAAAATCTGCATTCCTCTGGATATTTGGTTTGAGCCTAAAATCAGCAAAACTATCCTGTTTCATGGTTCAAGTCGCTTAATTCTTTTTAAGAGTGGTCATTGCAGACATAACAGTAAAAATATCTTTTGTAAACAGTCCCTCCTTTTCTTTCTTTTTTCTTTTTTTTTTTTGACATAAATGAAAGTCAAAGTGAAGGCATGGAACACAATTGCCCAATGGTCCTGGGATGTAAAAGATGAGGATGGTGTATGTGGCATTTGCCAATCAGAATATGACGTATGTTGTCCAGCCTGCAAAGTACCTGGAGATGATTGTCCTTTGATATGGGGCGAATGCATTCACGTTTTTCATTTGCATTGCTTAATGACCTGGTTTCAAAATCCTACCAGCGGGGAGAGATGTCCCATGGACCGAACTGAATGGAAAACAGCAAGTGCACCAAACTAAAAAAAAAAAAAAGAAAAAAAAATGAAAAGCATTTGTTGAGTAGATAAACAAGTTTATTATAAGCCGAACGACTAGTTTTTGTTACTGACAACACCATCAAAACGGTTCTTGAACCATTCGATAGATTCTTCCTAAGAAAATGTCAATAAACCAAATTCATTAATACTCATCTGTGCTTTATTACCTTCTTGATACGATGGCTGGTACCGACGGTAGACTTGCAGTGCTTACGGCGAGAGACACGGTAACCCGGACGGCCCATGACGACAAAGTAATCCATACCGTAAATACCAATGGAGGGATCGTACTTGATACCCAAATCAATGTGTTCATCGATACCAAAACCAAAGTTACCGGTTTCAGAGAAGTTGCGGGTCTTAAGTTCGTATTCCTTAACCTTCAAACCACGTTCAAGAATTTCTTCAGCTTTGGGGCCGCGGACAGTAACGTGAACGGCAATCTTTTCGTTACGACGAATGGAGAAAGTACGGACGGTGTAACGGGCCTTAGAGTAGACGGGGGTTTGACCAGTCAATTGTTCGAGTACCTTGGCGGCACGAGTAAGTCTATCACCTGACTCACCAACACAAATGTTGAGAACCAACTTCTCAATTCTGAGGTTGCGCATTGGGTTCTTGGTAACCTTCTGTTCTTCCGCGCTCTACAATTTATGCATCAATTAGTTCCACTTTTTCATAAATTGTATTTAAAAGCACCAGTGCAAACACAAATATAAACGCAAACACACATATACAGAGGCTCGTTTTCGTCTTTTTTTATGTCGTATATCATTTTCTCAGTTTCAGTTTTGTATCTTTTATGCCGAATTCTCTATCTGAAAGATGCATCCATAATCTTAATGAGCAAAATAAAGATCCATCTGATTTCGCATCTCTTCCAGCAATCCGCGTTTATATCTCTGAATGCACTGCATGTATCATTATACCATTGTTGGACTGTATCGAAGCTAAAAGAGAGATTTTATACATTGATGTGCACACCTTTCAATATGCTTCCTTCCAAAGAAAGCCATGTTCGGTCCGGAATGTTCACAAGTCCCGATAAACAGAGTAATAATTAATGTAACATGAACAATACCAAAGTCTCAATTAAGCAACTTCATCTTAGACAATAGAACATTGAGTTAAATATAAGTGGTCGGTTTTAGTACGCAACGCTTTATTTAATAATTTCAGACTAACAAGGAGTCTTTGTATACAATAGTGTAGCCGAAATAAATAATTTAGTGTTGCTTCTTCGACTATTTTAAAAAACAAAACAAATATGGTTAAATATATTCCAAAATTATGAAGTTTTGCTCTTACCTTGATTTTACGGATGTAGAATTCAAGTTCCTTACCCTCAAGGATGTAACCATCACAACGACCAGATTGACCAGGACGAGAAGAAATTACAGCATAGAGACGACCAGCGTTGAATTGATCGTTTAAAAGAGGATCGACAGCAGCAGTGGCAGCACGGGCGGCAATCTTCTTTTCAACACTTCTGGACTTCTTTTCAGCAGAGGCAGCTTCCTATTTACAAAAAAAAAAAAAAAATTCAGTTATCTGTCGTACTCTACATTTAAATTTGTATTTACCTCGCCAGCCTTTTGCTTACCGAGAGGGAGAGCGTAGTGAGATTCGTACCATTGACGGAAAGGAGTGGCATCAATTTGGATGACAGCACTCTTGACAAGGGTGTTAGTACGGACCAATTCGTTGTTGGAAGCGTTGTAGGCAACAGTCAAGACACGAGTCTTGCGAGAGATTCCTTCGGAACCCCAAGAAAAGTTACCACTATCCAAACGAAGAGCACGACGCTTGTAGTTACCACCACGGACACGAACCAAATGAATACGCTTGCTACCTAACTTGGTGTTGGCAGATTGACGACCCAATTCGAACCTTTATTTAAAGGTTAGATGATACATTCTCTCTCCTTCCTCATTTCTGTCTTACTTTCTCTTCTTTCTGTATTGAGCACGTCTAGCACCAGTGGCGCTACGTTTGTGGCGAGAATCACGACTGATACCTATAGGAAACTGTTAACTTTATTTCTGGATGGATACTTTAATGGATGCTTTGGTCTGATTCACTTTACCCATGGTGTTTTTAGAGAAGGAGCTTCACTATGTCTAGCCTCCTGATTATATTTTTGTTTCTTGTCGCAAACTTACACTCCGAGATCATATCTCCGGTCCGACTGGTGGCTTAAAATCATAAGCTTACAAGTATATTGAAGTTGACTTTATTAAATATAAGGCAAAATTATTGGTTACAGATATAATGCCTCTCAGAAGTGTGTGTTTTGTGTCAAAAAAAAAAAAAAAAAAACTCAAATGCGCAGAAAGTAATATACAGAAAAGGGCAAACAACGTTGGAAATTATCGATGATATATCTGTATGTAACAATGCAAAGTGTATTTTGTGCAAAACATGAAGCACCCACAGAGTTAGAGACACTGTTTATGCTCTTGCCATTGTTACTTCTGGTACTACTTCACTCATATTTCAAGTGCCTACGCCGGGTTTCGGTTCCCAAAGCATTAGTCAATCCAACACTGAAATCTTTTAACTGAAACTCTACCAGGCTTACTACATATGGTAGCAATATTCTTTGAGGTAAGAATTGATGTCAGCAACCAATGTACGGACGAGTTCTAGTATTTTACTTTCCCTTTATCAAATATTATTCATGTATCATAATTCTTTGTTAGTTGCATATCCAAATTTTGGACAAGTAGTTCATTTATGCTATGACACACTAAAAATCTTCTAATTCATGTCAATGGGCATGGGGTGAAGTTGTATGATGCTAAATGTTCGCGTTGAAACTTTTCAATAGAAGAATGCTTACGGTTCAATTTTATTAAAACCAGAGCAATTATTTACAGTAAGAAAAAAAAATATACAAATTTTACATAATGGTGCAATTGTGATCCCTAGCAGCTATATTGTTTGATGGAAATGGCGCTTGATAAAGATGAGTTGAAGCAATCCTTTTGGGTCTCTTTTTTTGATTGAGAGCTGCTTGTTCCTTTTCATTTTCATTTCTCTTCTCCTTTATTTCGCGAGGAAAGTATAATAGCATGAAGTTTTGAAGTGCTTGGTCCAAGTTGGTAGCATCTGCATTTCCAACAGCAAAAGCTTGTCTACAAACAGGACAATCGTAAAGTCGCTTCTTATGAGCCTTGATTAGACAGCGAACACAAAACACATGACCGCACTGCAAACGAATAGGTCTCCAAGCAATAGCTATCAATAATGTCAGATTACAACAATCTATTTCATAATGACTTACAATAACAAACAGGGCAATCGTAATCTTCGGGTTGAGGAACAATAGCAATAATTTTTGTTTGGATCGTGTGAAACAGACAAGATAGAACACCTTCAATGAACATTGCATTGTTTTCTGCAAAGGATGAAAACTCAGATGTTGCACTATGGGAAAAATAATTAAGTATATTTAGCGTTTATAGAAAAAGAAAAAGAAATAAGGTACCTTAGACCACTACGTTTATCATGTTTTTTAAGAATTTTAATCATTGCTGTCTGGTTCAACGACTGGAATTGCTTAAATTGTACAAGCTGTGCATTGATAGAGAGGAATTGAGCCAAAGCTACTTTCGAATGTTTGGTTGCCAACTTTTTGGCCTAAAGAAGTTTATAAATAAACCTGTTCTTTGATTTATCTCTTACCAATGATACTCTTGCTAATTCCGCAGTAAACCACTGTAGTTGTTCCTGACTTGTTTTGTATAGTTGTTGTCTTCCATATTGATCTGTAAAAATGGAGGCCTCTGAATACAACTGGAATATCTCTCGCCAAACATATAAATCCTTTTTTTCAGGAGAAGCCTATTTTGATAAATTTTTCAGAATTTAGAAAAAAAAACCTGAGTTTTGATAGATAATTACTTACAGCTACAATCAGTTCGTTTTCTAAATTCTCGATATTTCCAAAAAATCGTTTCTTTTCCAAATCATGAAGAACTGCGGCAGAAGACAATTCATGTAAGAGCAGATGAAAGAATTCAGAATCTCGAACCAGTTCGATTTTGATGGATAAGGGTTCAGTACTAATAGCTTGGGTTACAGGTATCAATTTCAACAGAACAGTTTCATCTGCAGTGGGTATGGAAGCGGGATCAGTAATGGTAATCTTGATACAAGGTTGAGGCTTTCCTGCGTCACCTAAAGATAATAATTATAAAAAAAAAAAAAAAAAAAAAAAAAAAAAAAAAAAAAAAAAAAAAAAAAGTGAATAAATAAGATTAGATTTGAGGGTAAACACACTTACCACTTAAAGTATAGTCTATCCGCATAGCTTCCTCTGTATCTAACGTATTAATCCATTCAGAAGATATACCTCTTGACTCCAATTCATCTACTACAAGTCGAATAGATTTTTTCAAAGTTTTATAATGTATAAGATATGGTCTCCAGTCTTCAGGAAGACTATATGCAGCTGTTTCCATTTGTTTTCCAAACTTCATGGTATATAAATATTAATGTCTTTTCCTATCCATTCACAGACTCATATAAAAAGGAGAAGGAGAAGAAGAAAAAAAAACTCGAGGCCCATAAAACCTTTTGATGATTGAATCCCCTACTCTAATGTTTGTCTCCGATATCCAGTTAAATCTTGTCTTAGCCGTCCCTCGTGAGGGCATTGTCCAATACATTTTGAGTTTACCACCCCCGTGAGTGTATGGAAAAAGGAACCAAGATCATGCACTTTTAATCTAATTCTAACATGTTAGAATCAATATGTGCATAGTAGTTCTGTATTGTTTTTTATTTCAATGACAGAGCTTACCTATCAAGACATTATAATAGAAAATCTTGCTTCGGAAAACTGGTGAATACATGATATTTTGACGGTTCAAGCCGAAAAGAGTTGTATTAATTGTACTAGGTTTCAGTGAGAAACATAAATTAAAGTTTTATTTTATTACTCTTACTGGAATAGACTGTAGAGTACAACATATATCAGTTCTTCGCTGTATGCAATGATCCTTTGAGAACATATCCCTTTCAGATTTTTATAAACAACCTTATGTTAAAGGTTCCACATATTAGATTAAGTTTTTTTTCATCAATGGGATTTGTATTTTCTGTTCCATATCCAAGAAGTTTGCTAAAATAATATTTTTTTTTTTGAAGATATATTGATCGTTGAATGTGTTTTTAAGATCTTGACAGTACAACATAATGAACACAGTAAAAAAGGAATTACCGAATTTTAAACTTTGACTAATATTGAATAGATACTATGTATTTGAAAGTATAAAATTTGTTTTCTTTGCCTTAAAGATAAGTTTAAATTTTTTGTTTGCGATTGCCTATTGTTCATGTAAAACGTTCAACTTAATCCAAAATTATCGATTTTGTGACACGCTTTTACGAAGGGGTTTTCGACCGAGTACTGTAAAAAACCATAACAGCAAACGGGCGTAAAAAAAAAAATAGGACAACAACAGCATTGACGGCCATCAAAAACAAGGTAAGTTTCTGCCATGACTCAAAAGTAATTTGAAGTAACTCAGTTATTGTCATGTAAATTAACAGATTCTTAAGATACAAAGTTATTAATTATCACTTTCAAAAGCAAACAACTAGCTTATGGTGTCTTTATATAAATACTCATGTTTGACACAAAAGATAAAATTATCTCACCAAGTTTCGATGGTAAACTCTTCATACACACTTAAGAAAGAAATTCCAAATGAGGATTAAGATTTTGAAAGTCGACTATTCTATCCAATGAATATTTATCTTTTTTTTTTATTGTACATAGTTATTTGCAATTTTTTTTTTTTTTTTTTTTTTGATCATCAGGGAACAAGTCCATTTTCAGTTTTTCTTAACTTGTTCAATAAGTCTTTGAGTGTGTAATTGGTACTTGGCCGTTGGAAATTAAAGTTTTCATTTATTTATATTTTACCAAATAAACAGTAAACCTTTACTTGTTATTCTCCTTCTTCGTTTGAAAAATACATATCATCTGTAGCCTTTACAACTCTTTCGCTCCCACAAATGATTTCAACAGTTTACTCTTTGACGAAGATAAGCTGGGTAAGAAAAGGTGAGATAATAGCCCTTGCAAACAAATGCTATACCTTTTTGAGCTAACATGACCAGCTAATTTCATTTTTTCGCTTGGTGTGAATACTTTGGGGTCTGTTGAAAGTAATTCAGATAAAAAACTGTTGTCGTTTAATAACTTATCAAGGAACTCGACAGCTTCGATCGTTTCTTTTTCAAAGGTCCTTAAGGAGTCGAAAATGTCAGATCGTAAATGTATAGAATTTCAAACCAACTAACATTAGGAGTGAAGAACGGAGAAGAAAGAAATTGTATAAAATTTCGAATCTCAGCTGTCCACTTGACATTTATCCTATAAACAGTGGCCTTAGATCTAAAGTATAAGTATAGAAATTTACAGGGACTGTTCAAGACTTAGAAAGAGGACTAGGATTCATTGCTTACGTCTATCAACTGCCCAAGATTATTGAATCTGGAGGAGAATTAGCAGAGGCAGCCAGTAGTGTTTGGCTTATATTATAAGTACTCCACTCTCACTATAGGCCAGTTGATGGATCAACTAGTAGATTTAGGGACTTACAAATTTTAAAAAGAACGCTTTAACATTACATGACAGGCTCGTGAATTTTTATCATTAAGAAGTTTCAACTGGAGCTTGTAGAAAGAGACACCCTAGAGAGAATCCAAACAAGAAAAATATAAGTGGAACTAGGGTGTTGAACATATGAGCAACTGTGGTCCCATTGACGAGTCAAGGTTCAGTACAAGCCTGAGAAGGGCCCATTGTTGGGCATCAAAAATAAGACTGCTAAATCCAAAGTATTAACTAAAAAATTTACGATGGTTACCGTGTAAGTTTGATAGAAAACTAGGACATAAAAAATATTACACATGCGACACATTTTTTTCTGAAAGGCACGACACTATTTTTAAAGCAAACAACAGTATCTTAAATTTGGATCTCAAATGAATCTCAAGGATCTCACGACTGACTTTGAAAATACTAGGTATTTTATGAAATACTTTCGGTATTTTTTTTTGTACAGCCTAATATTTAGGTATTTCTGGGTACGGATCTCACCGGGTGAGATCCACTTTGAGCAAGTGTTCCGATTCGAAAAGAAAAATGTTCTGCCGGACCAAAGGAAAAACAGTTTTGTACCTGAACAATTATGCGCACAAGATGCAATAGCTCTCGCCTATTTATTTAGGATGAATTAGTTTTAAATAAAGTATATAAAGACATCAGCTTATTATCTATCTTTTTATTTTATTATTCAACTCAAATAATAGCAATTCTTATTCTTTAAATATGCAAAACTCTTCTTCTGATGCTTCTTCATCCAAACAAATCGAGGCTTTGTTTGACGAAGACTACATGCGTAACATTGAAAATGTTAACGCTATGAATCGTAATAGCCAAATGATTATTGCTGAGAATCAAAGGTTTCGTCCAAACAATACAACTAAAGCTTATAGTAGTAAGCAAAAAGAATGGAAAGTACGTGTTAGTCGAATGCAGTGCTATATATATTCTTTTAAAATATAATAAACTAACAGTTAAAATTATCCAACATCTAGATCTGGTGCCTTGAAACGAAGTCATTTGCTGATGGCATCTTAGTATCTGATGAAAAACTTAGCTGGTTTCTAAACGATTATGTTATTCCTCGTGGTCGTAAAAACAAGAAAAAGGATGATGAAAGAAAATACGAGTTGGGTAAAGAGTCTATTCTTTCTTATGTCAAGGCAATCGTTAGCCTCTACAACGAACAGTCTGCTCTTGGTATCAATAAACACTCACATCCCAGAGGTAGGCTTGTCAAAGCCTTTTTAGATACTCATGCTAAGAAGGTGACCCAGAAAAAACGTAACGACTATGAGGACCGTGGAAAAAATACGTTAAATGATGGCTGTTCTGCAAAGGAAATGTTAGACATCAACAGCTATTTCTTGGCAAAAGGTACGATTACGTCTACTCGTGATAGACTGGTTTTTCTTATGAGCCATGCTATGCTTCTACGAAGTCAGAATGCTGTGGGTGTGCAACTCCCAGACCTTTTCAGTATGGAACTTGAAGACCTTGGGCTCTCTCAATGCGTTGCTATAGTGGCCAACATATACTGGGGCAAGACCAATAATGCAGGCAAAACAGAATATGGTTCTGCTATTCGCCACAAAGATTGTGAGTTGTGCCCTGTCAATGCATTTGCAATGTACTTCTTTTCTTTGTATCACCATCAAAATACACCCT
>JNDS01002748.1:0-27216 GCA_000697035.1 Rhizopus stolonifer B9770
TCTTATCCATATTGCTGCTAAAGTTAATCATTCTCCGAACGCTATACTTATACAATAATAAAAATTATTCAGCTTGAAAGCAGTAAATCTTTTAAAAATCTTGTACTTTTGTAAGTTTATGAAAAGTTCTTTTTTCTTCTTCTTCTTCTTCTTCTTTTACAATTAAAGCTTAAATTTGCCGATGCATGTTTGAAAAAGTTTACGAAAGAAATTACAATTCGTTAACAAAGAAAGTATGAATGGAGTGCAAGCTACGATTGTAATCACTTTTCAGTTTTTTGATAACTTTGAAACACTCCCAGTAATAAAAATTGAACTTGAACAACAACCCCATAAAGACATTCACCCAACCGGATGAACGACAAGTCTAAGCTTGATTTAGTTCACACCGCCAATGACCTATTTTGCATGTCAAGTCATCTGAATGACCAGATGGTTAAGATCATAACCAAACCTACCGACATGGAAGAAACCAACGATCAGCTTTGAAGCGAATTGAACCGTACAAAACTTATCATTCGTCAACTCTCCCAGATATCCTCTTCTTCCACCATTTTCGCTAAACCCGTCCGTGAGAAACCCCAGCCTACCACCACGATGGATATCACTTCTCCATCCAGCCCTGATACAAGCGCCAGTATCCACGCATCCACAACCGAGGTCCCTGCCTATGCCTCTTGGACTTAGGTGGTTCGGCCATTTCAGAATGCAGACGTCAGGTCACCCTCCGTTTGTTCGAAGCTCCAAACTTCCAAACTGTCTCCGGTTTCGTCACACTTCACATCCCTCGTAAACGTCTTCTGAACCGTACAGTCCTTCCCCAACATTGGAACAGACACCTCTCACGTCATTGGTATTGGCTTCCCGTCTCGAGGTGCTATAGGTCTGTTGATTCACAACACCTACAAGACAGAGCTTCTCTCCATATTCCAAGAAGGCTAGATTACCATCTACAAGAATTCTTCACCTCTTGATCCACAACACATTTCTGACCCCAAGTATAACAATGAAGCTGCTGAACGACGGGTGAGAATTCTAGCCTTCCTTCAACAAGATCGTTGTATCCAAACCCTTCGTTTCTTCCGTTCCCACCTGGTCTCATCAATTGCTTAGTACTACGTATATAAAAATCAACCCTTTCTATTCTAATGTAACAGGTTCGATACGGGCACTATATTGATCTATCTCTTCCCGATCGTTTTCTTTTCAAGCTTTGCTAATGAATTTCTGAAAAAGAATTCCGTCGCCTCCTTTATAAAGAACTATACTTTCACGAAAAAGATGACATCAAAGAAAGTGCAGGAAAAAAAGTTAAAGTACGCTCCGGCTGAATTCCCTTATTTTTTTTTTTTTTTTTTCTATATGGATACGTTTATTAGTGAACAGTTAAAGAGACTAGAGAGCTCACTCGACGTTGCCTTTACAAAACAAACCCAAGAAAACACAATACAAAACGTCAACAATGAATTCTTACTTCAGTCGACACAAGCTCTTAATCTCTCTTCAAACATGCCTCCATTAGAAAAAATAAAAGATTACCTCATAACCTTCTCTCAACTAAAAACCAAGGAATCTATGGACGATTTAGAATGGTTATTTTTAGGAAAATGCGCCCTAGCCGTCTACGGACAAGTCTTTTCAGACGTACTCAACTTGACACTACCCGTGTCAGAATCGATCGACTATTGGAATTCAATCGAGGGTAGTCGTTCTCGTGAACTCTATTATGCCTTACAAAGTAAGAACATTTCTAAGATCTTTTACTAAATCTTTAGCCTTTCCTTCGCGTCTTTATTCTCTTGCACGACATACCTATCGCACTGGCCTAGATTCCTTTGGCTCAGATCTTTTACTCACTCACCTTTTCCCGACCAATAAACGATCATTTAGCGCCCGCCGCTTTTTGAGTCGACCTCTATTGTTACAAGAAATTCATGAAGAGATCAGACTAAAGAGAAAAGCACTCGAGAATTATCGATCTGAACAAGCCGCCAACTTGGGTATGCTTTTGATCACCTCGCCTGACTTTAACGAGTTTTCAACTGTGGGAAACCAGGTTAGACAGACCTTGCATGTCTTGGGCTGCTTGCTTACCCCCGAACGTAATCAGGCTCAGGCATTGACCAGAATAGGTCAGGGGGATTTGTCTTTAGATGTCGTATCGGATCTGGTTCGGATCGTGTCCGAATGGCCAGAAGCTCGCCAGACACACTTGAGCGACATCCAAAGAGCACATGGAAAGCCATCGGTTTTGACACGCTATTGGATACCGGCGGTTGTCTCTTGGTTTGCCGGCCAGTGGACCTTGAGTTATCTGTTGAAACGTAAACATGATATTATCCAATTCACACAAGAGTTAGGAAGTACCGTACACGACTTTTTGATACATTGGGTATGGGATCCGGTCAGGAAAGTGTGGGAGACAATCAGATTAAAGGATCAACGGCTGGGATTGTTGAGCAAACAAGGCTTACAGAGTGATTTAGCGGTAAGAATGAAAACAAAAGGAAAATGGAGTATGCTTAACTAGTGTGCATTAGTCTTTAGAACGTATGGTGGTTGGCTTTGCTAAAGAAAATATGCAATTATCAGAAAATGATTTGGCACAATTAGCAGTAGATATTCGTGAAGGTGATATCTCGGTAGTTTTAAAAGAATACGAAAAGGAAATTAAGGTAAAAGTTTTTTTTTTTTGGTATTTTATTCTGATTTCTTCTTGTAGAACCCTTTAAAGAACGTTATACTTGGTAAAAAAAAGTTAGAAGTAACTCAAAGCTAACTCAAAGCTTAGGTGATCTACTTCAGGCTATTCTTATCCAAGTACAAAAGACAAAAGTAGATGTTGATTTAGCCATGTCCGCTTTGGATAAACTATTAAAATCAAATGAACTCAACTTTGCTTTTTTGGGTAAACAAATAATCATAATAGACAATAACAAATTAACATTCTGGTAGCTGTTGCACCTTCTATGCTTCTCACTTGGGCTTCTGCCTCATGGTTTAAAAATGCAGTTCAAGGAAAGACCAAACAACGTGTGACTAAAGCTGGTTTACCCATACGTGAAACACTTAGGTTTGTTCACTTTTCCATGAGTTCGTTTTGACATTTTTTTTTATAGACGTATAGAAAGACAATTGATCATAAGAACACCACAAACAGAACTCAGCGAATGGCAACAGAGAACATCAAGTGAACAAGATAGAGTACAGGAAGACTGTGAAACACAAGGATTATTGTTGTGTGAAATTCACCTGTTGAGATCTTATGCTGTCATTTTACCCACTAAAAACAACACAAGAGCTAGGTTTTTAGAAGATATACGTGATCTAGAAAACCCACTTTTAACCAACAATCAAAAGATACAGACTGTAGCTAGAATGTGTAGATTTTGGAACTTTTTGTAATAAAAAAATAAGGGCTATCGACCGCGCTTGGAATAGAACGAATATTGTTCGTTATGACAAATGCGTGCAGTTATATTTTTATAAAATCCTCGAACATCTTTTCATCACCTGAGTCTTTTTTTTCTTAAAAACTTTCTCTGATGAACTTTTAGATTTTTGAAATATTCCATAACAGCAACCATGTCAGATGTCCCAAGACCTTTGAAGAACTTGATAACTCAATCGATTTTCTAGTTATTGTCTAAAACCTATTTTTGATATTTGGATATAGTAAGAAACGAGGCGATCTTTTTTGTACACTTCATTATATGAGTGACATATTCACAAAGGTATTTAGTGACTTTTAAGGGAGAAGGAAGAGCATTTTAATTTGTTTTGAAAAGGAACCATAAAAGACTTACAAGCAATAGCATTTTTTAAAAAGTTCATTCTGAGTTAGCAAAACCAAAATATTTTTCTTTTTTTTATACAATGGATTTTTCTTGTGGTTGTTTATTTGACAAGAAAGTCAAAGAACCTCATTTTAAGAAAAGTAAATACTTTCAAGATCTAAGTGCAAGTTTTGCCATCAATGCAAAGAATGAACAACTAGGCGCACAGTAATTATAATAATATATACATATATAACATGGGAGTTCTCATTGTGAGTAGTTATTCTTGGCTGGTTGAGATGATCAAACCTGTTTCCCATTCAGTTTATGTAGAAGCCACTTTTGAAAACCCAAGTGATCCTCAACAGGCCATTAAAGTACCCGGAGTTCAATTGGTGCACGATAGTTTTGAACACCCACGTTATTACTTTTTATCACCTGCATTGACCTATTTGGATTGTAAACTTTATAACATTCAACTGACAGCTTATAAGGACAAATCAAAAAAAGAAGTGATTGCACAACATGAAAACCAAATATTATCAAGAATCAATACAGATGCCTGTGTCAAGTCTGAATTTATGGAAAGAATGGCTTCTGCCACCAAATATGCTGATTGGGAACAAAAGCAATAAGAGAATTTTTAAATTTTTACAGTAGAGAATCGAATGTCTTTTTTGGTTCAAATGGATTGTGAAAACTTGTACGTGATTTGTCAGCTTTGGGTAAACCTACTTACTATGAGTGTGTTTACTTGTGTGTGTATGGCTTACCATCTCCTTCTTCCCACCACTTTTTTGTATCTGAACTAGGTGGAGGCACTAGAAATTGTTTGTTTCAATTTTTGTTTCATTAGACTTACATTGAGGGGTATCCAATGAGACATCTATCAGCATGTCTACCACTGGATCCTTGGTTGCAGGAGGTAGTGCAGTCATCATCTTTCGTCTCGGTAATTCAGGTGGAGAAGCCTTGATCTCGATAGCACTCAGACTTTGGTATATCTCCTTTTGTAACTTTGATTTCGCTTCGTTATCCAGTGTAGTAATCTATAACAAGTTTAAGTTCAAAGTTTATATAAAAGATAAAAACTTACGTCTGCTTCAAATATACCAAACACTAACAAAGAGTTAGACCAAAATCAGATATGTTTTTTTTTTTTTTTTTACCTGGTCTGTGATCTGAAGTAAATAATTCTGCTCTAGAATACTGAAGTTGTTTCAATTGTTCACCTTTGAATACAATACGATCTGTCCATCCTGGTATTCTTTGCTTTTCACTACACAAAAAGTTAGCAAATGTAACATACAACTTAATTGTTACCTGGTATCGTAAATGTCTGTGCCAACATCATATTTATAAGTAGGATAAAAAGTGATTAAACCTTCGTGATATCCTGAAAACACATTACCAAGTCTCATTTCTCGTATAAGCTACAAATGTTAACTAGCTTCCAAACTAGTATTATTTTTTACCTGGTCATGGTTAAGTAGTGCTTCGAGGTTTCCTTGATGTGTATGCTCGCGAGCCTAAAAAAATTAATAGGAAATATTTCCTTTTAGACCTTTACCTCTAGATTTGTCAAAGATACTCTATAGTTGAAATCACTCACCCAGATGATGTTGCTATATATATTGACAATAAGTAAAGCATGCTTATTTGTAGAAAAACTTACTCATGGCTATCAATTGTCTTTCCTCTCAAGAATCGAAGACCTTCATTAATTGTATAAAAGTCATTGTTACGATCTTCTACATTGGATTGACCAGAAGCAAAATGTGCAGCCAAAAAGCAAAAGCTTGTATTGCCATAATCCATACGAATAGCCACCGCACCCTTATTTCCTGCTATACCCATGATACCCGTCTATTCAAAATATCAACATCTCTTATCCCGCCCTATATGTCCCTACCTTTTTAATAGCAGTTTCAACGTTTCTGATTTCGTCTACAATATTTGATTTTGCAAAGATTACAAGAGCCGCTCCCACTAATTGATTAGAACGTAATAAAGTATATTTTGATTTTCGTGAATTCAAAGTACGTTGGATTTGTTCTTCCCATACTTTTCTATTAAAAAAAATAAGTTTTTTATGTACATATTGGGATCTGTACCTTGTTTCCGCATCTGTAGCCATGACTTGTTGAGGTGATAATTCAACTATTTCTTGAAACCCAATCACGTAAATATCAGGCTCATTAACATTTCCGTCTAGATGTTCAAGTAGCCAAGGGTCCAACAGCTCACCTTTAAAGGCTTTGCCGTTCAAATTGTAAGACCCACAAAAGATGGAAATCTTCCTACTCTTTGAATACTCTTTCATTCTTTTCGTCAATTGTCGAGTGACAGAATCGCTCAGGGGATCGTGAATAGTAATCACCATCTGATTGGCCAGCTTTCCCAACAAGAGATCAATCACTTCCTGTCTGGCCTTATCCTGAAAATTGTTGATATAAAACCGATTGACAGACCGGGTGGCATCGCTCAGCACATTCATAAACGTGACCTTGCCCGTTCTCGTAAATGATGACTTGAGAGCTCCTGTACCTGCATAAATCTTGGAAAGCCCGTCGCCATTTTCAGCCCAAAGATGAGAATGACGTGCAATCAACTGATCGATCAGCCCTTGGCTCTTGCCAAATCGGCCATCGAGATGATTCAATAAGAGTCGTTTGCTGATCTCATTTTGTACCAGATTGGTACGATCCAGACAATCCATACAGTTTGTACGAAACACGCCACGTTGCTCACAAATGATCTGATTATCGTCTGTGTCCATAAGAAAACAACTATAATCTTCAATGTTGGTCTTGATATCGTCCATTAAATAAGACACATGGTCGTAATTTCCACCACGGCATTCTGCATGAAGATCAAAGTTGATCATTCGGACCTGGCTATTTTTGAGTTGTTGAACGGCCGTATTGAACGCGTTACTCAACAGGCTTTCACCCGAAACGGTGCCTTCCTTTTGTGAGAGTAAGTTGACGTTGCAGACCTGAGTGTATCGATGGACGAGTTCGTCAAAATGACGTTTGACGGCTGGTACGGTGGCACCTGGCCCTCTTGAGATCTGTATCTTGTGTTGAACTAATTGCATACCCTGTTGTTCCCAAAATACTATCCCGTCCTAGTTAGATTATATCATCAATCGAGTTCTTTTTTTTTTTTTTTTTTACCTGGTACACTTCCTCTGATTTGTGTATAAGAATAACAGATCCTGTCAGAATAAAGTATGGTTTCGGTCTAATATATATATACGTATATATTTGTGAAAACTTAGTTATTTGTCGTATTTGAGGGTATTACCTCTACAAAGTTGGCTACATGACCATTATCATCTATTCCTCTTGAATTGAATCGAGTTCCGGCACGCTGACAACTTAATTTGGAAATCACAGATAATTCATATTTTTCATGATCTAATCGTATTGTCTCTACACCCACATATCCTCTGATCGCAAATACCAAGAACCCTCCTCGGTCAAGGTCCATTTGTTTCTTTCTCTCTAATCTGGATCTAAATTCCAATAGACCAGAAATCATAAATTGATTCCATAAAAAGTGTTGATCAAACGAATAAACACCGGATGAAGCCACAGATGTTCTAAGAAAAAAAAAGATAACTTAAAAAGCTTATAAAGATCAACTTTTTTAATTACCTTGCTTGAACTGTCTTTGTTAAATCGAAATCCAAAGTAAAATAAAAATTGCCAGTTGAAAATAGTTTTTGTAATTGAACACAAGGATGTTGTACATTATTTTCTGTGTCATCCGAATCATAACTATCCGAAAAGTCCATAAAGTCATCATATTTTGCTGATGAAAGAGAATAAAACGAGACAGATTGAATCTTGTGTACCTCTTCCCCTGCTCTTATCCTACCGACCGAGAAACAGTCTGTCACAATAGCCACAAAACATTCTATTACAGTTTAGTTTGCGGAGCTCTTTGAAAATATATAGATAACCTGATTGAACTGTGATCAGGCCAAGACAGCCAAAGACTGGACGTGAGTTCAATATACGCCATTCAGAGTCTTCGAATTCGGCTGGACTATAAAGCTTGGCCGTAGCTTTATTTTGTTCATGTTTTTGGAGTACAAGAACCGCTGGTGGTGCTTCTCCCAAGACGGTAGGTCGAAGTGCTAATGCTCTGGGATGTTCTCTTAATAATAAATGAGTTTGCATCTTTTTTTAAAAAATTATTGTAAAAAAAAAGAAAAAAAGAGAGAAAGAGAGGGAAAATTATCTGAGTGAATGAGGGAATGTTTCAGCTTTTTATTTTTTTGTAATCTTTTTTCTTGTAAATGGGTGCTTTTGATCATGTTGGATATTTTATAGAAGGAATCAAAGAAGCTTCTGGTTGGACACATGTATTTCATGTCATCAAAACGTAGCAGAGAAGAAGAAGAAAATATGGAACTTATTCTGTTTATTAGATCTAAACAAATACAACGTACTTTACTTAAAAGCATCGCACTTAATGGAATCATATATTTGGGGATTCTCGGCATATTAGAATTATTTTATCCAGACCATCAGCTCTTTGGTCATTCTTATACAGTTATAGAGAGAATTTCCTTTATGAGAAAAAGGCTGTAAACTCATTATTGTCTTTAGGTTCTCACAGGCTATCCCCTGTATCTAGTCTGTCTCGTTTTTAATTCAACGCTATACTCAAGGATAGCCCAGATTGAACAATATGAGAGAATGGAAGGAAGCAACATGAATTTGATACTCTTGTATGGTAATATGGCATTATTTACTGCCTTGTTAAGATGGATACCTGTTTTTGGATCCACTCTGGCGTTTTTTGTTTATTGTATTGTTATGACTTATTACTGTTTTGAGTACAAATGGATGAAGGAAGATTGGCCTATCGAAAAACGTCTTGCTTATGCAGAAGAACACTGGGCTTATTATCTTGGATTCGGTATTTTTAAAAAAAAAAAAAAAAAAAAAAAAACGCTGATGTTTTACGGTAGGATTACCAGGTACTCTATTGACATTTTTTCTTTCTACACTCAAGGCAGGAGCTGTGTTTGCATTGATTTACCCATCAGTAAGAAATGATAAAAAAAAATGCTTTTTTTAACCAATGAAAATAGTACATCATCATGGCCTCCACTGCCAGGCCTAGACCTGTCCAGCATAATTACAATGATCGAATCCCCATATTTTTTGGTGTTAGAACAATGAACCGAATGATCACTGTCTTATGGTCTCATTTCTATACTCATTCTCGAGTCACACTTCCATTGAATAGATTAGATGCAGTAAAATTTTCAAAAAGAGAATAAACGCACCTTGTGGTTTTTATCCCGTTTTTGAGCAACACAACGAAAGAAAGTCAATATTGCTTCTGGCTTTTGTAAAAGTTCTTTTTCAAATCTCTTTTTAATGATGACATATTCTTCATCTGTGTTGCATCCAAAATATCTACACAATATATGTTGTCCCGAATCTCATACCTTGAGGAGATTCCATAGAAATTCTTTACTGAGTGGGTCTGGACTGGCAAGATGAATGTCTTTTCGACCCATTTCCAGAACATCAAAGCCTGCAGACTGTAGTATTGCGTCTAGTTGACGGCCCACAAAGGGATCTCGTTCTCTATCGAACATACTTTTTTCAACTATTAAGATGTTAAAAAAAACCCCTATTTATGAGTAACAATTACTCCTACATGCTTTTGCTGTCATTTTAATAAAATTCGGTCCCTGCTTCCTATTTTATAACAGGAGATTATGACCTACAAAAAAAAAAAAGAGGAAAGGTACACCCACTACTATACTGTATTCACAACTCTGTATAAACCTTTCTGGATTTAGTATTCTGAGTACCTCTTTAAAAACAATCGACTATTCATGTTTTTTGACAGCCAAGATAAACATTTGGATATTAACTATATCAAATGTATTATCCGGAAAAGGTAATTATTTCAGGGCATCATATACCCGAAAATGAACATTAGGCGGTCGAATAACTGTAGGAAAGATATCAAACCATGAAATTGACTGCTGGGAAATTTTGTGGCGACATCCATTAGTCAAGTGCCAGGTCCACATCCTAAATTCAAAACAGTAGCACAACCCATATCTGATTTGATTACTTTCGAAAGGTTGTCGTCGTAAAGTATCTTGGGAGCAAAATGTTGACTGCTTAATCAATCAAATTCTTCACAATGGTTGGTAAACCAATAAGTATTACCCGATATTTCGGATTGACTGACTGGATTTGTTACTGAATCTTTTTCTGGAGTTGGTTCTGGTATTGGCTTTTTTATTGTTTTAGAACGTTTTCTTTTAGAAGAGGAGGGGAGAGTAAGCAATGGTTTTTTTTTTTAAAAAAAAAAAAAAAAAAAAAAAAAACACAAGAAAAAGGAACCAAAAAATAGTTCACTCCTCTTTTTTCTTCGATTGACTGTCAAAGCTACACTCCCTTTTTAGGTTTGTGAGTTTCGTTGACTTTAAAAAGAAAAAAAAAGCTTATAATCTTTTTTTTTTTCCTGAGAATCAGATAACGTAGAATATAATTATAGCATCTTACGATTATATGAGTTATAAGATACTTTAAAAACTACAAGATAAACGAGTAACAGAAAAGCATTAAAAGACTGAGAAGGAGGACGCGTTAGCAGCTTTGTGTAAACGTAAATGAAAAACAGAAATGTGATAAACAAAGATGACTCTATGACGTGAAGTCTATTTTTTTCTTCTGTAATGATTCTTTAGAGGAGTGTAACATATCATTGAGAAACGATCGTCCTATTTTTAGAAAAAAAAGAGGGTTCTGATACATTAGAGTAATCTTTATAGGGTAATTTCGTATTTTCTCATAGATTTCAGATGGATCTTTCCTTGTTCTTTTGTTTTAACTAAAAGCAGTGAAAGAGACATTTGTGGTCCATGCTGTGTAACCAGTAAAATACACTTTCTAGTCTCCTTTTTCAATACAGTTTCATTTGAAAAAGTGAATGGTATTTTCAAAAACTCATTAAAGCTCAAGATGGAAGCACCGTAACGTCAAAATGAATCCACTAGCTGCAACCCGAAACTCACACTGCGTATTGTCGAAGCTTACCAATCAATTACCACTTAAGGATGCTTAAATAGAGCAAAAGATGCCGAAAATATTACGGAAAATGTATACACAAGGGATATAATAAAGTGTCTATATTGTGAAATTATTCTGTGCAGAATTTTTTTTTAAAGGTCTAATTCACAAAAGCAGAAGCACCTGGTTTTAATTTTTGTACTTGTCCAAAAAAAAATATAAAATCATCTAACCGGGGTACAAAATTGTCCAATAAAATTTTTAAAATCATCTAATTTTAGAGTACAATTAGACGCTTGTGTTTGCGGAAGAGGAAATCTGATTAGAGAATTCAAAATTCTGTGATGTCTCTTTTTTGCCTTTTTTTAAAAAAAAAAAAAGCATAGGCGTACATGTTCTCACCAACGACAAAAACCAGCTCATTGCTTTCTGAGAAAACAAATGAGGCAACCAACATGTTAGCCTGTCAACCCAAGACAACTGAGCGCGTGTTCATTACACCTCATCTAAAAGAATATATATCCAACAGCTATGCAGAACATCCCGATTTGTACACAGATGACTTTCGAATTCTAGATGAATTGAGAAATGACTGTATATTCATGGAGATAAATGAAAAATCTCTCAACAGACTTATCAAGTAAGATGGAGAGAAATGCAAGATCTTATAGTTTTAACCAAAATATATACATGTGTATATAGATATTATGCTCAGCTTGTATTCATTAGCGCCAAGTTTCCTATTGATGTTTGTATACTTTAACTTTAATAGTAACCATGTCTTATATGTAAAAAAAAAAAAAAAAAAAAAAAAAAAAAAACTGAATAGGTTGGAATTGAGTTTCCTTGGTTTGTGTCTGTTTCAACTGATATACCACAAAAAACAGGTAAAAAAAAAGGGGGGTCCCACAGTTCAAGACAGTAACGCATAAAAAAAAAAAAAAAAAAAAAAAAAAAAAAAGTGCATAGAAACATGAATTATGAAAAGGCCTGTATTCTGTATTCGATCGGTGCTATTTACAGTCAGCTAGGTAATGCAGAAAACAGATCGACAACCGAAGGAATCAAAAGAGCATGTAATTATTTTCAGGCAAGTCGAGAGGTAAAAAAAGATTGATTTGGTGTATTGACAAATACAAATAGAATTCAGCCGGATGTTTTCAACAGCTTCTACACGTTGTTGTTCCCGAAATGAGAATTGCACCTACTGTTGATATGTCAGCCTATGCATTACAAACTATTGTCAATCTGATGCTCGCTCAAGCACAAGAATGTGTCTGGCAAAAGGCTGCAATGGATCAACTTCGCGATGGGACTATCGCACGACTGGCAACCAAGATATCCGAATTTTACGATTTGGCTCATGAGTTTGCGTCCAATTCGTCTATTCAAAGTGTATACCCCACCGCCTGGTTGATACACACACAGCTCAAAGCACTTCACTTTAATGCAGCAGCTCAATTTCGAAAATCCTGCGAGTGCCTGTCTCAGGATAAATACGGCGAAGAGCTGTCTCGCTTACAGGTCGCATCTGATTACGTCAAACGCGCACTGGAGATTATCAAGACCAGTCAAAAGTATGTGTCGACACCTGTAATCAACGACTTAAAGTCTTTACAGCAAATCATTGCAGCCAATCTCGCTAGAGCTGAAAAAGATAACAACTTGATTTATTTGGCGCGGATACCTCCAGCTTCTTATTTACCTCCCATCTTGAAAACTCAGATGGTGAGCGCTGCTCCTCCTCCAGAGATTGTCGATCCTGTATCGCTCATGCTGACCAATGAAAGCAATGTAGATTCACCACCTCATCCTATTATCGGATTACCACTGTTTCAAAAATTGGTGCCGTTCGCAGTGCATCAAGCAGCTAGTGTTTATGTGGATAGGAAGGAAAGATTGATTAAAGAAGATATTGTGGCAAAACTTGACGAATTGACAGGCGTGTACAATAGGTAATCTACTATCTATAAAAGTGAGAGGGGGAAGTTCTAAACAAAAGCATTTAGTTCAATTGAGTCTCTTAATTTAATGTCCTTACTGGCTACAACTGATAGCAGTACTGGTATACCCGAATCCATCTTGAAACAGGCCGCAGAAGTAAGAAGTGAAGGTGGTTCTCAAACGCTATATGATTTATGGGACAAGGTTCAGAAAGCTTCTTTTAGTAACGCAGATATTTTGGAAGATGCATTTAATGCATTAGATGAAGAACACGAAGCAGATGAAGCATTGAGATCAAAGTACACATCAGGTAAAATCATATTGATCTACAGAAAAGGATGAATGAATATTCACATTAAATAATTCTAGTATGGAACCGACCCGAATCAAACATATTAACACAGCAATTGGTTAACCAAGGACAAAAGCATAGACAGACCTTGACATCAGCTCAAAAGGCAGATATTGTTGTTAGAAGCAAATTGGACACATGGTCCAAAATCATTGATGTGTTAACTATAACAAAAGAAGAACTTGAAGACTCTATTCCATCAGATGACAGAAATGAAGATTCTCAAGAGAGCCAACTACTTCGTCTTAAACGACTTGTCGAAGATATGAATCAACATCTCAAATTGCGTAGAAATCTGATCGACCAAGTGAAGAGGGCTTCCAATGCAGATGATATATCACCAGCTTTACTGAAAAAGGCAGCAGAGTTAACAGCAAAATCACCTACAGTGAAGATAGAAGCAGCACAGTTTGAAGAACTATTTATTGACGGCTTAAGAAAGTACGATAGCTTTGTTATGACAGTAGATAAAGAAGATGAGCAGCAAAATGCGATTTTGAGGCAGCTGAATGATGCATACAACCAATACTTATCAAGGACACCTAATAGAGGATCAGCCAAGCGTGAAAAGGCATTACAAAACTTGCACCAGGCTTATCTCAAGTACAGAGAAATAAAAACGAACTTATCAGAAGGGCTCAAGGTGAATTTTCTCTTCGGAATATCGAAACTCATGTTGATTTTATATAGTTTTACGACAAGCATGCGAAAGGTTTACAAGTATTCTGCGATACATGCAAGGATTATTGTCACAGACGCGAAATTGAGTCAGAAGAAATGATAAAGTAAGACTCTTTTTTTTTTTTTTAGTTGTGCTAATATATAACAATTTTATTTAGACATCTTGGTATTGAAATGAGTGGTTTATCAATAAAATAACTATACTACAATTTTACGTGGATATATTGGTAGTTCAGAATAAATGTCGCGCATGAATAAGTGAAAAAGTGCGAAATTTATTCTGAATTGAGAGACTGACTTGGACAAACAATTTTGAGTTTTGCATATAAAACTGCTTCAAATTCACAACATGTATTTTTCAAGTATGTGATACAAAGCATTCGTCCACCATGTTTCTACAGGAGTATCATTGACAATCCAACCAACTTTACTCTTCTTATGACTGATAGAGTGACGAAGCTGTCGCATAAAAACTTCGTCTGAAAAGTAATATCCACCACTATTTGACGAAACTGTCATGATCTGAAGTAGACAAATCCAAGCTTCGATTACATAGGGCTTTTCTTGTGTCTCTATACATTCATGGCCAATCGTGACCAGGATATCAATCAACATTTGTGTACACTTTGTCACTGACCACTCTAATTCGTTGACCCCAATAAGATGAAGTCGGCAGGTCCAATCCAAGACAAACAGCATGGTTTTAACAACCATGTGCCAAGATTCCACCAGTCTTGTCTTTACGATAAAGCACATTCGGTTTGCCATCCTTCTTATCTCTTGTCCAAATACCTCGGTCATGATCATCACATGTGTTGGGTCTTGCAGAGGCAGCCATTGAGTCAGATAGACCGAAACAAAAACATAAAACGTATCCAGATCTGGTATCGCACTCGTTTCCAAATAAATATCTGAGCATACCTTGGTAATCTCCCTATTCGCGTGCTGGAATAGACTTTCAACAAACTTTTGCTGTTTTGGATTGATGCTCGGCCAAAAAACGTTTCTGCGGAATATCACTGGTTGTTCCAGAATTGTTTTCAAGTGAGCGTAGGCTCTTTTTGAATTGGGCTGAGTCGATAATAGGGGCTGTAATAGGCGATGGTTGAGGTATACGGTATCTTTGAGTTTGGAGGAGCATCGAAGGTCAGGATCAAAGATACGCTGGAGTCTTTCGACCACTTGTTCTAAAGAGTGGGTATATTTTGGTAAAGGTTTTAAAATCGCTGCGTTTTTGGTGGTCCTGAGAAATTCGGCCATGTTTTGGACCCATTCCACCGGTGGCTTTCGAACAGTCGTATGGTCATCGTTGTATGTTCGTTTGGAGGAAACATCAATATCATCCAGTGTTCGATAACGCGACCTATTTATTGGAATATTGCTAATATGTGGTCTAATACGTTGATATTGGTGGACATAGATGTCGTCCATTGTCTTTTTTCGCACCTTTCTTCTTTTCTTAATGTGGGCTTTTGTACCTGTTTGAGAAGCCTTTTGAGTAGCTCTTTGAGATGTTTTTTGAGATGATCTGTGAGTCGATCTGTAGGCTGTGTTTTGTGTTTGTCTTTTGCTTGACAATATTTGTGTTGGAGCCCTGTTATAGCTCTGAAAAACTCTATTATCTTCCATAGCTTCAACATTGCTTGACAAATAATGATTGATTTTTGGTTGTGTTATTTTTTTGCTTGATGAAGTTCTACTATAGTACTGAAACGTTCTATTATCTTCGATGGCTTCAACATTGTCTGATGTATAATTATCAATTCTTGGTTGTATGGTTCGTCTGTTATGTGGTCTTGTCCATAGGGATTGAGACTCGGAATCAGGTACAGATATTTGAGATTGATCATTGTGTGTATGTTCCTCAGGCTGTTCGTTTTCCATGTAATTGCTCTGAGAGCCAAGAAAAGCATCAAAAGGTTCATCCAAGCGGGAGGATCTTTCTTCTGCATTCTGTCTTTTCTCCTTGGCTACTGCTAATGTTCGTTTTGACTGTGCGGATCTATTTTTCTCTTCCTCGTTCAGTTCCCTTTGATAAACATTCAGAAAAGAAGCTGGCAAAACACCTTTGAGTATATTTTTGTTTCTACGCAGATCTGCCACTTTGTTTCTTCTTTTTTTTGTTGGTCGGTCCTCAAGATCATCTTCCACAAAAGACACAAGATCATGGTCATTGTCGTCGTTCGCTTTGTTGGATAATGTTCGTCCAGGTTGTACGTTTTCTAGTGACTCAAAATCATCAGGAAAATCAAAAATAGAATAATCTTTGTCCTCTTCTTCATTCTCTTCGTCATCCTCTTCATCTTCAATGTCTATTCTTCTTCGTAACCGTTTACGGCGAAAAAAAACGGGCTCTTCTTCCTCGCTTTCATTGTCTACTGACACCCTATCTGTATTCATCTCAAGATCAAAGATAGACGAAGCCTCCTTATCCATTTGTTTCCTTTTTGATTGTGGTGCTCGTTCCAAAATGTCTTCAAAATCGCCCAACAAAGCATCCAACTCAGTATTTTGAGTCGGTCTAACAAAAGATGGATTTGGGTCGAACGCAAAGATATCATGCTCTTGCTGCTGTAAGATAGGTTCTCTTACTTTATTTCTCTTTCTTTTGCTATAAGTAACAATCTTCTTGCCTCTGTCTTCAAGCCCAAGAGAAGACACGGGCTTATGAGCAGATCTTTCTATTATTAATTTATCTGCCCTTTGTGTGTCATCCTCAAGAGCACTTTGTGTATAAGCGTAGTCCAATGTCTGATTTCCTTCTTCAGTGCCAGGTACAAACTCTGTATCAGATTGATCTTGAGTGTTTTGAGGTTCAATAGATGTCACCATTCTTCTGATCGAAGTTCCATGAAACATGCTTTTGAATTTGTATTTTTCAATAGTGAACGGATGAAGCTGTATGTCCTTTCTCTTTCTCAAACTGATTCGCGAGCGTTGTTCTTCAGCTGCTGTTTCGTTTTCGGCAATCTCGAGTGTTTGTAAACTTTCCAGAAATGCATCGTTCTTTTCCACTTGTCCGCTGGGTATTTCAATTGGCTCCGAGTTCTCTAAAGATGCATTGCCTTCAATGGGTATTTCAACGCACTGCGCAAGTTGAGTGTTTTGTACATTTTCGAGATCATTTTGATTGTGATGATCTGTTTGTGTGTCAAGTATTTCGATTGGTGGCTCAAACTGATCTGTTTGAAAGGTAGGTTCAATTGGCTCTTTGGGTTGAGTTGTTTGTAATTTAGTTTTAGTTGACTGCTTTGGATGAGGGATGTCGACATTGCTTTTAATGTGATCTACTTGTTCATTGAGTATTTCAACTGGCTGCGCAATTCCTTGAGTTACTTGTGTTTTTTCCTCGTGTCCCTTTTTTATGCTTGTTGGACGCGTATCAAGTGAACTGTTTGTAAGATCGTCGAGATCAAACATTTTAAAAAAGTTGGTTTCAACTTTATCATTTCCTGTCAACCTTTTTTATTTTAAGAAAAAAAGTGAGTTTTTGTTTTATTTGAAAAAGAAAGGAAAAAAGAAAAAGAAAAAGAAATCAGTTATCATACTCTTCATCGGAAAAGAAATCGTCGTTAAAATGAACCTCAAAACCAGTCAGATCCTCATTTAGATTTTGAGAATTCATGACTTTAAGAAAGAAAAAAAAAAAAAAGAAAATAAGGGCGCGTTTTTCTTCAAAACCAAAATTCTTTTTTTTTTTTTTACGAGCCAATTAAATCCATATCAAATAGAAAATGAATTGGTCACTAAACACACCAAAGACTGGTCTATGACCAATAAAGAACAATGAGAATGATGTAACGAAATACAAAAGGGTTTTTAGCAAAAGAAAGCGGTGTTGTTTCAAAGTATTTTATTGCTCAACTTATACAGGCGTTTTTTTTTTTTTTTTTTTTTTTTTTTTTTTAGCTAATTGAATTATGTCGAACATTCCTTCGGGAAAAATAGTTTTAATAAGGAATCTAAACAAATGTCGTAAAGGAGATTCAGTGAGAATAACAGGGGTGTAATGACTATACGTGTGTGTATGTTTTTCACTGTTAACCAGTTTTTGTTTAGATGGAAAAATGTAGATGAAAAGATGGATATTCTTTCGTTTGATGGAATTGACGTAGAGATAAGAACAGTAGAAAAAACACAAATTCCCTTAAATGGTGATTTAGTACAATGTATTGGTGAGATGACGGAAGAAGTAAGTAAACCAAGAAAATCTTGAAAATACGCCAAGCTTACTATCATTTTTTTTATAAGCCCACATTCGGTATATTACGTATGCAAGCGAGAATAACAAGAGTTATGAATGGAATTGATATAGAATTATACGAAAAGGTGGCTGAACTTTTAAATAAAACATTAAACCTTGAATGAACGGATAAACCATTGCGAAAATTCGGAAGATGTGGCTGAGAATAAAAAAAATCGAAATCTAAAAAAGGGCATTCATTTTCTTTTTCTTTTTTTTTTTCCTTCTTTTTATCAACACACATACAATGGGGAAAGGAAAAAGAGCACATACGATTAGTATTCCCAGTATTAATCTGACAGCACCCAAATCCTCCTCGGATCACTCTTATGCTCCCAACTTTCTTCATACTGGGATTTCAAAGTCTGAAACAACTTCTGCAATCTCCCAAGTGGAACGATGGCAACCACCTCGTAAACCCAAGATGAAATACGACGATTTGGAACACAAAATGGAAGCAGCTCCTCTTTATGTTCTCGTTTGTACTTATCTCAACTATTTCGTCTTGATTCTTTTTGGTCATTTACGTGATATCCTTGGTAAACTGTTTAAGCCTCAAGACTACACTCACCTTAGAATGAATCAAGTAAGGACTTACTGAATTCGTCTTAAAAAAGAAATCTTACCGAAATTAGGGTTATGCACCTCTTGTTTCTGACTTTGATTCCTTTTATACGAGACGTCTTTATATTAGAATTCGGTATTTGCCATAAAGAAAAAGAAAAAGAAAAGAAAGAAGTACTTACGGCCCAATACAGGGATTGCTTTAATCGCCCCATTACAGGTGTTGCCTCTAGAACTGTTAAATTGCTCGACCGTATTTCTGGAGACTTTAATCGCACCTTTAGATTGACAGGCACTCAAACCGAAGCCCTTAATTTTGCATCTTACAATTATCTTGGATTTTCTGATAACACAGGACCCTGTGCGGACGCTGTTGAACATACTACTCGTGAACTGGGTATCACATCCGCCAGTCCTCGTACAGAAGCCGGTACCAGCCGTCACGCTTTAGAACTTGAAAGTATGGTTGCTCGCTTCGTGGGCAAAGAAGATGCAATGTGTGTCAGTATGGGATTTGCTACCAACTCGACTACAATTCCAGCTCTTGTCGGCAAGGGCTGTTTGGTTATCTCTGACGAATTGAACCATTCCTCTATCGTTTTCGGTGTCCGTCTGTCGGGTGCTTCTGTTCGTGTGTTTAAACACAACAACATGGACGATCTCCGCGAACTCTTACGTGAGGTGATTTCTCAAGGACAACCCCGTACACATCGTCCCTGGAGAAAAATCATGGTGATTGTTGAAGGTCTTTATTCAATGGAAGGCACGATCGTGGACCTTCCTGGATTGGTTGAAATGAAAAAGGAATTCAAGGTAAGAAATGAATGTGTAACAACAACTAAACGTCTTGCATTAGTTTTACTTGTATGTAGATGAAGCTCACTCAGTCGGTGCTTTGGGTGAAAATGGTGGTGGTGTTTGTGATTTCTATGGTGTCGACCCTGCAGAGGTGGACATTTTAATGGGAACATTTACAAAGTCTTTTGGGGCAGCGGGTGGTTACATTGCTGGTGATAAATCAACTATAGACCATTTACGCTTGCGTAACCATGCTTATAACTATGCTGAATCTATGTCTGTTCCTGTTTCTCAGCAGGTGCTTACTTCAATGAAGATCATTTGGTAATAAGAAAATTACAGAAAATTTACAGAAAATTAACTTAAAATTAGTGGTGAGGACGGTACAGATATTGGACGTAGAAAGATTAAACAATTAGCGGAGAATTCGCTTTACTTTATCGAACGTCTGAGAGAACTAGGCTTTATTGTTTACGGAGATCAAGGAAGTCCTGTGATTCCCTTACTTTTGTTCAACCCTGCAAAGATTCCCGCCTTTTCTCGTGAACTGTTGAAACATGGCATCGCCACTGTAGTTGTGGGGTATCCTGCTACTCCAATTATCACTTCTCGTGCACGTTTCTGTTTATCCTCAGCTCACACAAGAGAAGATCTTGACCGAGCCTTAGAAGTTGTTAGTAAAGTAGGCGATACCTTACTTCTTAAAGTCAGCAACGAAGTCCAAAGATGAACCCATACACGTCAATCCCTTTAAACCCTCATTCTAATTATATAATACACTACTTTTTTTTTTTAATAAAAAAATCACCCCATAAAAAATGTATACAATTTTAAGCAGAGCAATAATAACGATGAAAATAATATGTATCCTTTGCAGGCAAATGTTTCATTGTCTCCTTTTCTTGTTTTGACAAGACTACTTTGGGTTGAACTAAGGTTTTGCTCTTATAATTGGTGTATATCAATGTTGCTTGCGAAAAAAGACACTACATACAATTAGTTTCTTCTTTTTTTTTTTTTTTTTTTTTTTCTTACTGCAAAAAACACAATCAAGAAAAGTGAATAGGCATCAAATGCGAGTTGTCTGCATGAGATCAATACAGCTAAGAAAGATTATCTTTAGATTACGCGTACTTCTCTATTACGGTTACCTAAAGATGAAACGAAGGAAAAAACCTTGCTGTATTGTATACTAGAATTTGTAAATAGAATTTGGATTTGATAGTAAAGTAAGGCCCATGCAAGCAGTTGCATTATCCATTCTTTTATCGTAGCTAATCCGTACAAATAAAGAAGTCCCATATTTTCACTGATACGATCCAGGGGCTGTACCACTTGACTCATCTGACCTTTGAGATCGATAAGGTGATTATGAAGTTGTTTTACTTGGCTTATGGAATCATGTATAGCCGTATTTAGATCCATGTTGGCACTATCGACAGATGTTTTCCATTTTTCGGCCACCTCTACCTCTAGATTCTTTACAAAATCATTTAGTCGCGTTTTTTTTTTTTAAAAAAAAAAAAAAAAAAAAAAGCGAAATTTTCTGTTACCTTTAAATGTTCGCTCCATCTCTGAGTGGCCTTCACTTGATCGAGCAATCCTTGTTCAAGGTGCATATCCATCTGACTCAACTTGAACAGCAAGGAATCAATAACGTCATCCATTTCCATTGTCTGATAGATCAGCATCTCATGCAACTGTTTCTTTACTCTGTCCACATGAGTGGTTATCACATCGCTATACTGAATAACCGAAAGCTCGGCACGGTTTTGCAGTTGAACGAGAGAATCCATAATATGGTCAATGTGATCCTCTGTTGTCCTATAGTAAGTATTGACCTGATCCATATGCCGAGACAAATCTATCTGTGATTTCCTCAATACATCCAATCTATCAAACTCTTGTTCTCGCCACTGAATTAAATATTTTTGCTGACTATGCAAAATATCAAAATTTTTGATCTGGTTGAGCGTAATGTTCTCGTGTAATTTTTCCAGAATCTCTTTTTCAAGTGGATATTTAATGGCAAAACATATCAAGACTATTATTATTATTATTATTATTTAACTCTTTTAGTCCTTTTCTATTATTATTATTTTTTTTAGGTTATACCAATATCACGGAAATAGCCTATTAAAAATAAGTATGATAAAAGCGTGTATAAACATGTTTTACCACTGTAAGAAGTCCAGGCTTGAGGAGAAGCGGATAGTTTCCTATGAAAGAATTTTATTGAATTATCATAAGACACTTTACTTACTGTATACAGTTTGTAGTTTGTTCTGGTTGATTCAACGTTTGGCATTCGCGTGGTAATTTCATCCTAGCAGAAGATAACTCGCATAGGGTAAGCATGATGGCATCTATAGAGTATGTAAATAGCCTTTGAACTATTGTTGTTTACATTTCATATTTTCTAGAGTAGCATCTTTTGTTAAAGATTGACAGTCATTCATTAAACCAAGGGTCACCTTCTTGTAGCAATCATTTTCGTTGTTCTGTAATGCTTTATATAATTCTTTTTTAAGGGTGCATTAGCTTTATATATCAATGCTTGTTCTTGCCTAGCCCATGATTCACCATGATTTTTTCTTTAAGCTCGATTTTAACTCGTTATTGATGTTATAGATATAATAATATCACTTACGGTCATCTACCTGCTCTTGTCTTGCCAATCCAAGCATAAATAATAGGCCTACAATTAAATATAGAAGGCACATTTTTTTTTTTTTTTTAGTTGTGAGAAAAAGAAGTAATCTTGTGTAGTTTACTCTTTTTGAATAAAAAGTATTTATCAAAATCAATTTTCAGTTTTACAATAAATTCAAACGATGTCATAAATCAATAAAAAAAAAATGATATTTTATAAGAATTTTATGCTAATATTTTATTCACAATTGTTTCTGTTGCCTTCAATACACCGTGAAGCTTCACTAAGTTGTTATAACTTTCATTTACTTTATTCAAAACCCCGCTTTGATCTTTTGCTACCCCTAACAAAGTGTTTAGAAAAAAGTTTAAAGAGAGTTCTTACATTCTGAGGATGCAATAACCTCCATGTTAAGTTCAAATTTGATATTATCTCTTGCATTGGCTTCGATTCTATCTATGTTTTCTCCTGTGATTTTCCAATTCAAGATCAAGCACATACCATCCTCTCTGTATCGATTTGGGTATTAATATGTCCTTTACATAGACCAAACATATACCTGCTTCCTTGGAATTTAAGTCTTGAGTCGGACAAACTTTCGGCAAAAATAGATGTCTTTTCGTATTTTCTTATCAGCTTTTCAAATACTTTGTTTCTTTGATCGTTCAGTCTAGCATAATGTACCAACACTTGAAAGAAACCTAACATGTTGGAAGATTCTTTTAACCTACCAAAAAAAAAAAAAAAAAAAAAAAAAAAAAAAAAAGAAAGAGAAAGAGAGTGTGAGTTATGTCCATTGCTGTCCCGCTTCTTACTGTTGCAATAAGGGACCAAGTGCCATTTTCAATTGAATGCCCACATCAAAATTAAGGTTGCACATAACCAGGCTTGGTTCCAAGACGTCAAAGGTGATTGTAAACTTTTCAAGAAAAGAATTGCCTGATAGCTCGCAATGACGAATATCGTCTTATTTTTTTGTAAAGGTTTTTATTTTCAAATAAAACAATAACAAATGCACAACTTACCTAAGGTCTCCTTTTGGGTTTCTAATGTATTCTTTGCCGATGTAAAATTTATGAAAGAATATTCTGTTTGTTGTAAAACCTTCAAAAGTGTATCAATACTTTTTTTTTTTTTTTTTTGCTTTTTATCCAACTCTTGTCTTACTTTTTCATCCAACATGGCTTCTTTGCGTAATTGATTATCATGGTTTATATAATCTGCTTGTGATAAATCATTTGCATTGTTTGTTGTAGAACTTCCGATGAGTAACATATATTCCCTATCAATTTTTTTTTTTTTTTTAGTTTTCTGCTTGTTTTTATGTTGTCCATTACAAGACGACGTCTAAATCTGGTACATCCTCGTCTCCTCTCTCTTCTTCGTCAATCACGTATTGAGCTCTTTCCTCTGGTGTCAAGTTGGTAATATCAGCTTCCCTTTGTCTTCTTTCTCTTCGAACTTGTATTTTTTCTTCCAGATTCTTTACATAACTTTCCATTCGATCCACTTGTTTTTCAAGTAAACTGGCCTTTTTTCTCAACGCTACCTCGTCGTCGTTTTCTTCAGAAAAGTTATTAAACTAATACAGATTAGATTGCTTTAAAAAAAAAAAAAAAAAAAAGTTTACAATGTTATCTTCAAGTTGTTGATCTCTTGAAGCATCTCGCGCTTCTCTAAGTCTTTGTTGAAGTTCGATTGCTGTCGTTCCAGGAGGTAAATTTAATAAATCTACAGATTCGCTTGAATTATTTGACATGTGTAATAAAAGTCTTTTTTTTTCTCCTCACTTGTGGAGTTTTATTCACGTCACAAATTTTTTATTTTTCAAAGGAACTCACACAAGTCTGTGCTCATGCTCGTACTTGATAGGCTATATTTCACACCGCGTTTTTCGAAATGTTTGCTTCTTTTCTATTTATTTATTTTTTTTTTAAAAAAAAAAAGGATATTACTACGCGCGCTCCGAAATGACGCTCCAAAAATCCCATTAAGCCGCCGTTTTAAGTACTCCGTTTTCTTTGAGGCCCCGTTTGCGCTTAAATCAGTGCAAATACAAGAGGCGCGTAGGCCCTCCATTCATTTTCGGAGCGTTACACAACTTCTTGAGGCAGAGGTGCCATTCTATGCCAGAAATTCAACACAATCTTCTAATACAGAAATCATTTTGCCTTTCAAAGTCAACACTATTATCAGCATTACCGTTGTTAAGAAATTGATCGTTCTACTGAAGTCCTACTTCGTTTTTTTTTTTTTTTTTTTTTTTTTATTATTATTAAGCAAGCTCTATTTTGTGATTTTCGATAAATAGCATCCTAAAAACAATATTTTGAAGTCATGCATCTCACTATTTGTTCGCTAGCTATGATTATCTCTTCAATAGACCAAAAAATCTAGAATATCTATAAAAAAATTTATTTACAAAGGATCACCAACAAGGATGCATAAATAACAGGTAATTTCTTGGATTTTAGTAAGATTGTAACCGTCTTTTGCAAAGCTGAAGTGCAAAAACTCAAGCAATGCGGTTAAACACAACATCTTGTGCCTCTTTCTTTCTTTTCTGGAGTAATCGGCCAGAATTTCTTCATACTTCTCAGAGTGTTCTCCCATATGAAGATCCAAATCCAAGTCAGCCATGGTCTCTTGATCACAAGCGACAGCTTGTTTCTCGTTGTAAGCTTTTTTGACAAATGTTATTTGATACAAAATTTCCATTAATCTTTTATGTCTCTTTTTTTTTCACGTTGTAATAAGATATGAATCATTCGTACTATAGATTAAGCATTTTGTTTGTCTTATTTCAATATATATAAATTATTACCATTTATACTTTTCTTTCTTTATTATGTGTGGCTTAAAACTATGTAGCAAAAGGTGTATTGGTTGCTAATGTTGATTTGGGAGACAAAATGATTTCTATATTAGAAGATTGTGTTGAATTTCTGGCATAGAATGGCACCTCTGCCTCAAGAAGTTGTGTAACGCTCCGAAAATGAATGGAGGGCCTACGCGCCTCTTGTATTTGCACTGATTTAAGCGCAAACGGGGCCTCAAAGAAAACGGAGTACTTAAAACGGCGGCTTAATGGAATTTTTGGAGCGTCATTTCGGAGCGCGCGTAGTAATTCCCTATAATTAAACAATGTTTTACAGTAACATAGATTCTTCTGGTTATACGCATTTTGAAAACGCGCAAATTGGTACCATGAGTATATTTTTCTTGTATTCCGAATGCATATTATTGGAAAAGACGGGTTGACTGAAATAAGGAATGGCGTTACACACATCTTTAGACTATCCTCAGAAATAAGGGTCTAATAGAACAGCCCCGCTGTTTATTATTATTATTATTACTTATGATTAATTATGTATTTTAAAGTGCACCCTTTTCAACCTCGTATTCCACCACTGCTTGCTTATTGTACACCTTTTCTTGGTCACCTGTACGACCAATAGCATCATCAGCAACATCGTTTGCATCATTCTTTCCGTGACAGAGATAAACCAAGACTGCACAAACACCCGAAGCGCAAGCAACACCAGTGTACATCCATGTTAATTTGGGATCCACATCCACAGGTACCAAGGCAAAGTTAAGAATGGAAGCAAAACAATTACTGAACAAGAAGATGGCCATCACGATAGACTTCATAGACTGAGGAGCCTTCTTGTAAGCATATTCGAGACCAGTGATGGAAGCAAAGATTTCAGAGAAGGCGATAAAGACATAGGAAGGGATTTGGTAACCGGCCGAGATGGGGTAATCACCTGCATCGGCCGCCCGGTAAATCTTGGCTTGAATACCAGCGGTGTATCCCATAGCCACAGCAGCAAACAAGAAACCGAGGGAGATACGAAAGATAGGGCGCATGGGGATTCCGATACGACGTAAACCAGGGTAGACTAAACGATCCATGATTGGAATGGTGATAATCAAAACAAGTGGATCAATGTTTTGCATAATGTCATTGGGAACATTGCCGACCCACATCGTTGCTGCTTGAGACACCAAGTTGCTCGTCATCTGGTTGTAACAAAGCCAGTAAATGGGGTACCAGCAAAACACAATACAGGCTCGGAGCGCTCGCTTCAATTCATCCACAAAGATGTCATCCCAGGTCGCCTTGGCTGCTAATTCAGGATGGTCGATGGCCAGGTTGGATGGCTTACAGGCTTCAAAGCCTCCTTTGACCTTGAAGCTATACCAGAACAGTTTACCGGCTTCGACAAAGACAGATCCACGAGGTGGGTTTTGAATGTAACGTTTGCGACCAAAAAAGACGACTAAAATACCAGGAATAAACATTAATGTGGGTAAGAGATAGGCAGGCCAGAAACCGACGTGCTTTTCGAGTTCAGTGGTGGCAACAGCAGAAAGAGAACCAACATTGATACCCCAGTAGAACATGTTAAAGATCTTTTGATAAGTAGCTTGGGGTGTCACGATCACACGTTCACCCTTGTCTGTGGTCCTTATGTAAGCAACCTTGCTCTGGTACTGTTCAGCGACCAGAGGAGACACATTTGATTTGATACCACCTGTACCAAGACCAATGACGATAATACTGACAATAAAACCAGGGAAAGCAGCGCCATTTTGAATACCCATTGGAGAGGCAGTAGCTGTCAAGATGACTAAGCCTACAAGATAAATGAGAGAGAAGACCAAGATTGTGCGGTATTTGCCGAGATATTGATCAGCAATGACAGCACCAATGATAGGAGTAACATAACACCAAAACTGGAAAAATGTGTTCAATGCGGTAGCTGTTTGCTGACCACGACCCAATGCACCAGGTTGTTGTGCAGGATCTAAAGTGGAGATTAGTACTAGAATAAACCGTTATTTTTCTTTCTCTCTATTTACATGAATCTGGAGCAGGATTTTGAATGTAGTTTTGGAAGGGACCCGAAAGACCATAGTAAGTAAAACGTTCACAGAATTCGATAACAATAACAAGATAAGCAGACAAAGGCACTGAATCAGCTACTTCACGGCATGTTTTCCAATCTTCTTCGGTAGGTTCTGGTCCAGCGACATCATTGGCTTGAAAATTATGTTCACTGTAAACACTAGGTGTTTTCTCTTGATCTGGTTTTTCAGTCATGAGTTTTTTTTTTTTTTTTTTCTTTTTGGTTTGAGAA
>JNDS01002751.1:0-55129 GCA_000697035.1 Rhizopus stolonifer B9770
AAAAAAAAAAAAAAAATTTTTTTTTTTTTTTTTTTTTTTTTTTTTTTTTTTTTTTTTGAGCTGCTATACAGTTTTTTTTTTTGGTCAAGTATAAAAGGAGGTTAGTTTTATTTTTCTTGAAATAATACTCAATTACCTTCTTTTTAATTCAATGAAGTTTACTTTAATTTCTTCATGTATAGCACTTGCTGTTATGGCACTTGCTGTCGAAGCTGCTCCTAATGGAAAAAAAATTAACGTCCCCTTAACTAAGAATGAAAGTTACAAGCCTAGCGCCAAGCGTGCCATTCAAAAGGCCAATGCCAAATTCCACAAACACAGACTCCTCACTGCTCCTTCTTCTGGCGGTGTTTCTTCTGATGGTAGCACTGGCTTGGTTCCTGTTACCGATTACGAAAATGATATCGAATATTATGGTCAAGTCACTGTCGGAACTCCTGGTGTTACTCTTAAGCTTGATTTCGATACTGGTTCCTCAGACCTTTGGTTTGGTAAGTTATTCTTGGAATTGAGAGATAGATAGAGGTTCTAAAACTCTGGTTCATCTTTATAGCCTCCACTTTATGTACCAACTGTGGTAGTTCCCAAACCAAATATAACCCCAACAAGTCTAGCACTTATGCTACTGATGGTCGTGCTTGGTCCATCTCTTACGGTGATGGTTCATCTGCAAGTGGAATCTTAGCTACAGATACTGTCAATTTGGGCGGTCTTTCCATCAAAAAACAAACCATTGAATTGGCAAAGCGCGAAGCCACCAGCTTCCAAAGTGGTCCCTCTGACGGTCTCTTGGGTCTTGGATTCGACTCGATCACAACAGTCAATGGTGTCAAGACTCCAGTAGACAACTTGATTAGTCAAGGATTGATCAGTAACCCTGTATTTGGTGTTTATCTTGGAAAGGAAAGCAATGGTGGTGGAGGAGAATACATTTTTGGTGGTTATGACTCTTCCAAGTTCAGTGGTTCCTTAACCACCATCCCCGTTGACAACTCCAATGGTTGGTATGGAATTACTATCAAGAGCTCAACTGTCGGTAGCTCCAAAGTTTCTGGATCCTTCAGTGCCATTCTTGACACTGGTACCACTCTTTTGATTCTCCCCAACAACGTTGCTTCTGCTGTTGCCAAGGCATATGGTGCCTCAGACAACTACGATGGTACTTATACCATTGATTGTGATACTTCAAACTTTAAACCTCTTGTGTTCTCCATTGGATCTTCCACGTTTGAAGTCCCTGCTGATTCTCTTGTTTTTGAGCAAGATGGTAGTACCTGTTACGCTGGTTTCGGTTATGGTGACTACGATTTTGCTATCTTTGGTGATGTCTTTTTAAAGAACAACTATGTTGTATTTAACCCAAAGGTCCCTCAAGTACAAATCGCACCTATTGCTTAATTTATTTCCTCTGTTATTTAATTGAAATATTCTCTGATACTACAAGAATATATCTTAAAAAAAAAAGGCTATTTATTTGATCTTTAAATACATAAAACTTATTATCGACCAAAAACTGACCAAATTTTAAAGTATAAAACTGGAACTTGTTATATTGTTTTCATTAAGCTCGACATTCTTTCTTTGACAAAATATTGAATAATGATAAAAAAAAAAAAAAAAAAAAAAAAAAGTGTAACTGAATTGTCAGCAAAGTTACTTGATAATATTGAGCTCAGAATAGTGTATTGCTCGATTAGGGGATCACCAGACCTTGGAGAAAAGACCAGTTTTATTTGAGTTGATAAAATAAAAGCAAAAGTATAAAAAATTACAATGAGGATCATTAGTTTCAAGGAACTTGGCTTGTTTAGAGTACTCGGAATAAAAATAGAGAATCATGCGAGATTAGTTGATTCATCACAAGTAAATGAGCTTCATATTGTGAAATTGATCATTCTTTCAGGGTCTGTGGCTTGAAATAAATTATAAGAATAAATTTCTTGTATATTGAGTAAAGATTTGTACTTGATTTGTATCCAAAAGAGTATTTAATACAAGTTGAAAGTGACCACCAGATCGTGTGTAGTTGATCAGACTTTCGTCGAGTAAAAGTAGAAGATAAAAATAAAAAAAGTAAGAATAAAACAAAATGGTGATTTCAATGAAGTTGTACCGGCTTCAAGGGATTGTTATTTTACGTGATTTACAAATAAGGGATCTTTAGAAGTATTTGAGCTTCAAAGGATATTTATTGGTAGTGTAATTGTGGTTATTGTTCTTTTTAAGAGTGTAGTTGTATAAGTTTAAGTTGTGAATAAAGTATCAATCGGTTGATATTGAGCTCAAAATAGAGAGTATATTGTTCGTTTAAGTGACCACCAGATCTTGTATAGGAGATCAATCTTGGTTGTGTTGGTAAAATAAAAAAAATAAAAAGATATAAAGAGGTAATAAAAGAAAATTGCAATGAAGGTTATTGGCTTCAAGGAACTTGACTTAAGAGTATTTGGAATAGAATCAAAGAATAAGGGTAATTGATTTATTCAAAGTAGATAAAAGTAAAAATAAAGATAAAAACAAAAATGAAAATAAAAGTAAGTTCAGAGTAAGTCAAAGTAAAGTTTTTTTAAAAGCTGAAAAGTTGCTGAAGTATTTATAGTTTTATGAGATCTCGCTCAAACTGGTTGCAGTCTTGGGTTGATAACAATGTTTCGACACGATCTTTTGGTACGATCTTTCAGCACTATCCAAAAGTTGGTTTTCCTCGCACGAGCCGGTGTTACTATCCTCAGGCCAATATGCACCTTCGTCGTCACAGTAGTTTTTAAAAGAGAAAAAAAAGAAAATGCAAAGATGAAGATAATAATAATAATCAAAAGAAAACAAAAGTTTGGCTCCTTCGTTTCGTTGTAACAAAACGTCCTGTTGTGATTAGGCGTATTTGTTGTTTGTGAAAGTGTCGTTGAGTTGTTTTTGAATATAGTTTCGGTACTGTGATCAAGGTTTCGATGACAGTTGTTGTATAATAAAAGTTGTTTTAGTGACCACCAGATCTTATGAAGTAGATCAGACTAAGTTGATGATAAAAAATAAAAAGATAAAATAAAAGGGATTACGATGAAGTTGTATTTGCTTCAAAGGATTTCGAGTGTTTGATAGAAAAAAAATAGAATAAAGTAAGCAATTAAAAGCTTTGTAGAAAGGATATTTATTTGTAATCGAGAATATGGATAAAAATATTGGTAAAGTATAGAGGGTTTATATATGTTTTTGTGGTTTTTGTGTTATGTATTGTTTTTGGGCTTTTAGTATCCTTTCTATCGTATGTCCATAGGACGTATTGTATTGGTATAGGGCGTATCCTATTAGAATAGAAGTTGTGTAGCCAACTGATCATTTGCGTGACACTGTGCTTCAACAAAAGAATTTGAAGTCCTAGCATGATTTTCTTCTTAATGTTTACCAAGTTCATGCAAATAATACGGGAAAAACTATACCCGTCTAACTACAATTAAAAGATATAACGACAATTGCAGGATTTGAACCTGCGCGTGCATAGCACAACAGATTTCGAGTCTGCCACCTTAGGCCTCTCGGTCAAATTGTCTTATATGACTGTTTTTTGTTTAGATTTATCCTAATTAATTTATTTTCGGATAAAATATTACCCGGATAAGTATACCACAAACTTCTTGTGTTTGTTTGGAATATTGGATAGTTTAACTAATATATCCATCTATAAAATCCATTTTACCAACTTTTTATTAAAGGGTTTGTTGAGGTGTTTACAAAGATTTGACTTTTCGTAATGTTTGTGACATTTAAAAACCTAAATGTGTAATTCTCAAAGCCGCTCCGAAAGGCACTCGTTTGTATTCAAATTGTCTCCTCTCCTCATCCACAAGTCAATCACTTGATTGCTGATTACTCTTTAATGATCAAACCAGTTGACATATCGAAGCGTCTTTTTGAAAATAAAATAATAATAATAATAATAATGAAGCAGATCTGATGGTTGTCATGTCAAACTTAGTTTTTTTTTTTTTTTTAAAAAAAAAAGTTTGTTTGGAATTCAGGATGCTCGTATTTGAAGCACTCTTCTTCACCGTGTTCGTTCTTTTATTTGATAATGAAAGCGCCATTAACATACAAGTACTGGATTCCAAAACCCACAGTCACATTACGAGAAACAAATGTTTGTTATAAACTAGTTGGATTGCTCGACGCTCTCTGTTTTGTACTAAATTGGACAGCTACAAAACGCAGTATATGCTCAGGGAGATGCTGTAATATATGTACTTTTGACTTGATGGAAAAAACGAGGGTGGTTTTCTAGATTTAGTGGAAACAGGGGCACGCCTAAAGTATAAAGATCATTGGTAAGTTTGGTGATTGAATCCTTTACCAGTGAGAGATATTGATCGAAACTAAAATGAATGGAGTGTATATAGACCAATGAAGCTAAGCAAGAAAGAGAGAGAGAGAGAGAGGGGGGGATATTGAATGATGCGTCTCAGCTTTTGATTGTTGCTGAACAAGGAAACAATAAGACGACAAAATTCAATCCTATCTAGATCACCAAGTCTCCAAAATTTCGGTGGGTGTGTACGCTTCAAAATGTTTGCTTTGGGATTCTGCTAAGAAGAACTGACTTTTTTTTTGTTGTGTTTGCGCAATGGCATTTCTTATATTTGTAACACTCAAGGCAACATAATATTTTGAAGGCAGGCATTTTTTTTTTTTTTTTTTACCACTAACTAGACGCATAATATTAACAAGTTTCATTTTTATAGTTATAAAGCATTTCTTAACAAATGAAAATGAAAATTACAATTACTTGATTTTTATAATTTAAATACGGGATTCATTATTTCTAATACACATTAATGGGACGTAAAGAGCATAAAAAAGGTTTTTTTTTAGGTTGATAAGCAACTCAATAAAAATATTGTAAATGAAATAATAGTATTAATTCAAAAGCCATTTTTACTCATCACATTAGTAGATCAAAGACCCACCCGAGCCAGACTGGGAAGAATTGAAACGTTTGGTTTTTTGAAGTATGATTTTTTTTCTGAAGCCTATGGTAAATAATACTAATATATTTTTGCACTTTAAATAGTGTATGTCAAAAAAGTCTGAACCAACAGCAATAGTAACTACAAGAAAAAGAAAAATAAATGGCCCTGAAACTTCATCTACTTCTACCACCAAAAAAGCGTCCGGTTCTGGGAGTAGCACTAATGCTGTAAAAGAAACTTAATCCCTTCTAGTTATCATGCTTTATCTACCACTTTCAACAGGTTGTCTGACTCCAAAAAAAAATAAATAAATGGAAGCTTGAAGATGGTGTTTATGTTGAAGATTTGTTTTATGACTACGCAAAAAAAAAAGAAAAAGAATGAACAGTAATAATGTACTACAAGATGGCATGAACAATCGTTTGCATCTCCGTTCCACACTTGCGCCAACAACAAATCTGGAATGGTGTACTCTACAGTTATCCATGACTTTCATCTCATTTTTGTCAAGTACGTCCATAACAGATTCTGTATATTTAACAATATGATAAGTAGTAGTACCCTTCTTTAATAATTTTTGTTTTTTGGAGTCTTGAGTGTTATACTTTCTTTTTTTTTTTAACTGATACTTTGGGATGAAACTCTTTCTCTATGAATCCGGCATCTCCTATTTTTAGAGGTATAACTTTAGTAAATCTTATAATTTCTCTAGCACATATACACCCAATCATACTCAAAGTAACTCCTTTTTGTGTGTGCACTTTTACGTTTGCTGGAATGCCAACCTTTGATCATGCACATCCCCTCAACAGTTGAGAGTAGAAGCCAGCTTTATCAATAAACTCGCAGTTTTTCTGAAAAATCAGCGCCGGCCTCTACCCATTTGTTAATGATTTTGTAACAGAGATCGAGCGCTTTAGGTACATCTCCTTCGATTGTGTATTTACTAGTTTGCTTTAATGTTCAGAAGCACTTTTCATGAATATGCGCGTACAAAGTTGAAATAGTAACGGATGCTCCAAACTGCTCCATCAACTCTTCTATTGCTTGTTCCAAAACGGTTGAAGGGCTAGCGCCAAACAGCCGGATTGTAGTATTTAAGGATAATATCAACATCAATATATAAACTTATGACATAAAAGAATACATATCAAACAACAAAACTTATAACCACCAGAATTATCATAAACATTTACGATGTTATTGTTTGTGATAGAACAGCAATGACACCCTAAGCCCTAGCAGCATAATGAAAGATGTTCTTCACCAATATAAAAGTTAGGTAAAAGAATATCCCCAGTTTACTGCGTCATACTGAGTAAGAAAACAAACTGATATAAATATAAGACAATAGGACAAATTATAGAAACTTTATCTTAATAAAGAGCCCCCCCCCACTTTGTCCCATTGACTCCCTTTTGTTATATTTAAAAACCCTACTTTTATTTAAACATTACACAAATATCACATGGATCAAAAAGGCGGTATGGACAGGAAATAGCTTTTTTTTGGTTTCGCTTTTCCTTTTTGTGTAGATGTACTACCTGGAAGAATTGTCCCATTACTATCATTAAACTGGTTTAAAAGCTTATAAGCATTACTGGTGGGTATACCACAAGCTTCGGCCGCTTTTTGGTACAATGGCCCCCTGTTTTCTGTAATACGTGTATAAAGCGTGTGATTTGCTCAGGCTCATACTTTTTTATATGTTTTGGCTTTAGTAATAGTCACCTCCTCCAGCTCTAAAACCATTTCCATCATTTTTTTTTTTTTTTTTTTTTTTTTTCATCTCCTGCGCTTTGAGAAATATCTTCTACAAGATACTCATTCCTCCCTAAGCATCTCAATGTCGCTGAACTCAACAGCAACCTCATCAAATTTCATTTCCTCAGTTATAAAATCATTGTAGTTTTCGTTTGGAATATAGTTAACGTAGTCTATTTTTATTTAAAAGGTGTCTAATCTAAAAAAAAAAAACTGTTTGTTTTTTTTAAACTAAAAAAAAATTTCTATTGGCCTAAAAAAATTTGTAATCTTATCAAATGTAACAGAAAATACTGCAAGATCAAGGTACAAAAAAAAAAAGATATCCCGTTAAAAGTCAGTAGCTTGTGCGAAAACGTTCATGTGTTCATAAAAACAATAAGCCCTAAGGGCGTTAATTTATTTGACGCACATTTTTTTAAATGGTCAAATGGATATACGTATTTTAATTGCTTCATTCTGATTAATTGCCTTTTTTTTTTTTTTTTTTTTTGAAATAAAAAAGAGGACATTAAAAGTTGGTGGTCAATTAACAATTAACAGGCCTGCGCAATTAAAAAATGGCCCCGAAAGCTCAGTAAGGCTGAAGAGGGTTAAAGGGCTGACAAGAGAGATTGAAATGCAATAAAATTAATTTGGAGTAACATATAGATAGCTTTTCCTCTCATAAAATCCTATATAAAACCAGTTTTTTTCTCTCTCTCTCCCTCTCTCCCTTCCTTCTCTTGCAGACAAAATGAAGACCTGTTTATTCTTGCTTTATTTTCTCTTTTGTATTCAAGCATTACATGCAGCTAATACCAAGAATAGCAAAGTCATCATTGGATATTACCAAAGCTGTAAGTGCTTGGATTGAGGAAGCTGTGATATTAACAATACATAGGGTTATATAAGAGTTTTCCAGGTAGCAATTTTCTACAATTAGATTATTATAATTGAAGCTTAACCCTATTTCGTTTTCAAGTTTCCAAGGTTGACTTTTCTAGATACACTCATATTAACTACGCGTTTGCCATTATGACTGAAGGGAACACACCTGTCTGGACAGATCCCGAAAGCATAGAAACAGAATTACCTAAACTCGTATCTGCCGCTCATAAAGCAGGCGCCAAAGTTTTGACCTCTATTGGCGGTTGGACAGGCAGTCAAACTTTTAGGTTTGTCTTTTTTCTGCTTTAGTATCTCTCTTTTTCTTTAACTTTTCTCTTTATCTATAGTACAATGGCAAAAAGCTCTAGCTCTCGAAAGGAATTTATTCAATGGTGCATCAAACACATGAAAGAGTAAACATAAAAAAAAAGTCAAAAATTCTCGTATTCACATTCCTTTTTTTTTGTCTTTTATAGATTCAAGTTGGACGGAATTGATATTGGTAAGTTTTTTTTTTTTTTTTTTTTTTTTTTTAAAAAGCTTCCCTAACCTTGCTATAGATTGGGAATACCCAGGTCGTCAAGGAGCAGGTTGTAATGTATTTGATGCGGACAATGACTTGAAGAACTTTTTAAAATTACTTAAAGAGCTTCGTAAAGCTATCGATAAGGAATTTAAGAAGGGAAGCAAAGAGATCACGATTGCCGCTTTTGTCAACCCTTTCGAAAGTGATGTGCCAGAATTTGCCAAAGTCTTGGATCGAGTGAATGTGATGACTTATGATATTAATGGTGTATGGAATGCTCAAACAGCTGCTAATTCTCCTTTGGTAGCACCCACAGGTCAGATCAGCTTCTCTTCTGCTATTGAAAGTTGGATATCAGCTGGTATGCCTGCTAAAAAGTTGACAGGCGGTCTTGCATTTTACGGAAGATCAAGCAGTAAGATTTCTTTTTTTTTTTTAAAAAAAAGGAATTAATATAGACTAATTGTTATTATTTAGCTGCTAAAGAAAACATGCTCAAAACAAAATCACTTTATCAAGACCAAGTGCAGAGTGTAGCACCTCAAGGAGATGAACAAGATACATATTCCCAAGATCCTTATTGCTCTAAAGATCCGGGAGGTGTGTCTGGTATCTGGCAATACGATCATCTCCTATCTCAAGGTGTCTTGAAGACCGCTTTAAAAGCCAACAAACCTTGGGTTCGTACTTGGGATAAGGAAACGTCAACTCCTTGGTTATTTAACCCAAAGACCAAAATCTTTATTTCTTATGATGATTCAAAGTCTATCTCAAAGAAAGCATGTTACGCGTTAGAAAAGAATATTTCGGGTCTCATGGTTTGGGCCATTAATCAAGATTCTGACAGCCAAGATTTATTAAAAGCAGCTTATAAAGTGAGAACAGGAAATAAATGTTGAACAAAATAGTTTACTGTTTCACCAAAAAAATAAGTTTGTACTCTTTTCTTGCCTTTTAATTTTATTACTTTTTCTCTCCCCCCCCCCCTTTTTTTTTTTTCATAAATTAAAAAAGATGTTTACAAGCACACAGGCACCCAGTATACCAGAACAAGTTCATACAAAAACAGCACTTTCTTTTAGAAGCTCAAAAGATACAACTGTACTTATGAATCAAAGTACTTCTACTATCACTCGTATTCCTTCCACCCGAGTTTCAAGCACGATCATGACAGGTAATGACGCAATTGTTTTTTTTATGTGCTGAAAGGAGAAAAAAAAAATAAACTCCCTTTTTACCTGAATTTTTTTTTCCCATTTGAAAAGGAAATAGTATTTTTAATACAACACAAAACAATAAGAATGCCATGTATACATCAGATCATGAAGCTATACCAATAAGAAACCGAGTACCAATAAAATCAATAAGAATTGAGCGAGATTACTCTTTGGGCGATGGCATTACTTGTTTTAACACAGATTATCCTGAAGATTTGAGAGGACGAGTAAAAAAAAAAAAAAAAAAAAAAAAGGTGTTGACTATTTTTTATAAAAGATTGCACCTGAAGAGTTTGCACATACAATTCAAGAAATCAACACAAGAATGGATTACGCAGACAGATTGTCATGGAGAGTGGTATTTGAAAATGTCATGGAAACACTCACTATTTATTTATGGCCTATACTATTTTCAACGCATTACCAAAGAGTAGAACAAGACAAAAAAAAAAAGTAATACTCAAATTTACTTTTATAGGCAATTCATCAACTACATGCATTCATTGATTCAGAGAATCAAAATATTTATCATTTACATCAACTATCCATTTCTGATCCTGTAAAATCAGCTTTTCTTTTTGTATGTTTCTTCAATCTTTATATTAAAAAAAAAAAAAACAAAAGGCTTACCATTTTCTCTCTGTAGATTGAAATTAATTTCTATGAACAACACATGTAATACAACAAAAAGAAAATATTACCCTTCCCCCCTCTTCTATTCTTTTCGTGCAGATAAAAATCAAAATAGAGTTCCACAATTCTTATAACAAAGAAGCACTGTAATATGTAACAGCCGTGAGTACTCAGTCAATAGATACTTTACGGACTGTGTATTATCTTGTCAAATCATTGTTTTGCCCCGTTATTGAGCGGGTGCACTACAACGGTTCAATTATGCGGATAACTGTAAAGGGCATCATCATACAAGTTCATCTCTTGAATTTCTTTTGTAAAATAATTTTTCATCACATTGTGTTGCAAGTTGACTTTATTAGGTCATCCACCAAGAAATATGTTAGTCGTTTCTGTTTTTTTTTTCTCTCGATTCTGCTTAATATAAATGTTACATGATACCATTTTCTGGCCCACCTCAGACTTTTTGTTGTAAGCGTAGTAATCTTGATCGACTTGATCGATAAAGACAAGACTGGCGTGTGTGTATGTATGTGTGTGTATGTATGTGTGTGTGTGTGTGTGTGTGTGTGTGTGTGTGTGTGTGTGTGTGTGTGTGTGTTTTTTCACAAGTATATCACAAGTCATTTAATTATCATAGTACTTGTGCTTGGAGACTCAGAGGCTTTTTATACAGGGAAAGTTACACTAAAAATAATTCATGCCGATGTCCTCTTACATTATTATTATTATTATTTTTGTTTCATTTTACGATAAACCTTTTTATATAGCAACAATTGATTTTTTATAAATACCAAAAGGTTTATAGACATCAAAGTGCACTTTTATTATTCACTTGTAAAATTTCATTATTTAAAATGGATACAATGTAAATCATTTTTAAGTTGGTGTCACCGCCCATATAAATGTCAGATTTATAAGAAAAAAAAGAATATTCTTAGATATGTTTACATATGAACCGAGAACTTTCTCTTTCTTTTTTACAAGAAAGAAAGAAAGATATAGTGTCCTTTGTGCTTCAATTGTTTTTTATTGTCATTATTTAAAAGCAGAAGCGAATATGGGTGGTGTGTGTGTTTATTGTGCGTTATAGCCTGATAATGCAGGCAAAGTACAAGGAGTTTCATTGTTTAATGTAGCATTAGACAATAAAGAGTTGGTCAAATCCAAATGAATAGCAACCAAGTCATCACTGCAAATACTACTGCTACTTTCAGAACGACGTATAGTAGGTTGATTGTTGAACGGATATGTTGCATAAATTGGCAAATGACTTTTGGCATCTTTTTGAAAACACTCTTCAGAGCAATATATTGCATTCTAATAAGAGAAAAAAAAAAAATCAACACAAAGATATCTTTTTTCACAAGTACCAAGTGTGGATTGACTGCACGATCACAAAAGGTACACCAATTTGTATCGCATATCATTTTAACAAAATATTAAGAAAAAAAAAGAGGGAAAAGAAAGAGATAATCAAAATGATGATGACTCCCCTTCTTTTTTTTTTTTTTTTTTTAAAGTTGTATCACTTTGCATATATATTAATTTACAAGTTATTTAAGCAGAAACAAATTTCTTCATGTTATCGAGCCATTCGACATATTCCTTTTGTTCCTTGTATTCAACATAATCAGGCAAAAAGTTAGCCAATGCAGAATCGATGCCACGTTCTTCAAGGTAGCGTTCATAAAGTTGTTGAAGACTCTAAATTATTTTATAAATAGTTTAGATCCTATTTCTATACATATCTATTTCTTCAAACCTCGTCTAATTCAGCGAATTGAGGACCGATGTAAAGACCACGTCTTTGCCAGTCAGATTCGGCAGATTGATCATTAGCCAGCTTATTATCCTTGTAATACATTACGCTTTCAATAGCAATCTCACCATCTTGAGCAACAGTATCAATGGTCACAGCACCTTGTCCATCCTATTCTTTTAATAAGCTTCTATTCCCCCCATCTTTTTTTTCTTTACCTTTTCAATAGTGACAGATGCACGAACGGGGAAAGATACGGGTTCTTCTTCTTCATTAGCTTCAGATTCAATCATATCATCTTCAGGAAGGAAGTTTTCACCAGGTGTGTTGTTGATATCAGAAATAGAAAACAAGATACGAATCCTTTAAGCGTTTTAGTTCAACAGTCAATCTAAAAATTTTACTTACTTTTCATTTCCAAAAGTACGTGAAAGAGCTACTTCATCAACACCAGTTTTATCATCGAGCTATACATATATGGAATGAATTTAACAAAAACAATGGTCTTTTTTTTTTTTTTTTTTTTTTTTTTTTGCAAACCTTAAAAGAACTGGCGTCTAAAAAGGCCTTGATAAATTCAGGTTCTTCTTCTTCATTTGTCTTTTCGTATTGAAGTTCTTCGTCAAGTTTATGAACGAGATCACTATCAACTAAACAGAACAGTTAAAAATTAAGTTTACTCCTACTCATTCATACCAGCACCAGTGCCCATGCGAACAAAGGTGGTAGAGAAAGATCGTGCTGCTTGGAAAGCAGGTACTACACGAGGTGTAATTCTAGGTGCAACAGCACTCTTGATAACACTAGAGCGAGCAAAGGCGCGAAGAGAAGTGCGGAAAAGTTGAGAAGCCATGTTGTAACAATAGAAAGAAAAACCTTTCTTTTTTTTTTTTTGACAGGGTTTTTTTTTTTTTTTTTTCAAACTCATTTTTTTTTTTTTCAATGAAAAATGGTTCTGCTCAGCAGAAAATTATTTTAATCGGTAAGAAAGTGGAATATCTCCACCTGTTTTTAAAACATGTTGTCTGATGGCAGATAGCGTCATGGTAGATGCAAGTAAAGTATCACCACATAGTATCTCTAGACTGTCCGTATCCTTGTTAAGTTTTTCAGAGACATATTGTAAAAGTTTCCCCACTCTTAACATTCGGTTGGCCATCAATCGATTATTTGGCCTAATATGAATAAGTATCTGTGACGAAAAAGAAAAAAAAAAACTTTTCTTTTTACCCTTCAGGAAGTTCTTCTAAACTTGTTCCATCAGCCGGTCGTAAAATAAACGTAAATTTAACTGCTGCTTTTGTGGGTGTTTTATCCTTAAATACACGAAAGAAATGAATAAAAAACAAGTAGTGTGTGTGTATGTGTTTTTAAGGGCTTACATAAAGAAGATAAGATAGTAACCAAGAGGGAGCCGCATTGATAATCATATCCGCATCTTCTCCCGTAGATCCAACCGTACCGCGATACAAATCCATCCCAGTCGAGGCCTCTGCACTTTCCTCTGCAATAGTAATTATTGTCGTCTGAGGCATCTCCAGTGGTGGAAAATCCTCTGAGGATTCAGGTCTATACGTCTCTGTCTCCTTTGGTTCAGGTTCTTTATCAGGCAATGTCAGCGCTTGAGTCACAGGCGGCGTGTTGGCCAAAAGCGGCGTACCAATCGAAAGCGGTGTGCTCGAGCCTTCTTCATTGTTCGACCGGCTCACTTTGGGCTTAATCGCCAGATTCTTAAATCGGTTCATAAATCCACTCGAGCTGGAAGGAGAGGTAGATAGGGCAGCGGCAGGTGGGAGCTGAATGGCCGATTCTCGACGTTCCCTGTGGCTACCTGAAAAGTAATCAGGTTGAGGACTCGAACTGGGTGGTGCAGTAAAAGGTCCAGAGTGGGGTGGTGCAAAGGGAGATTGTTCTGTTTGAGAAGTAACAGCGGCCAGTGGTGGTTTAGGTCCTTCTGTTTGAATTAATGAGGGTACTGAGGGCGCAGAAGGCGTATGTTCTAACCCTGGTCGTTGTTGAGTTTCTTCAGACTCTTGGGATTTTATATTCTCAAGCTTTTCTTCTGTAAACCGAGTTTCTCCCCCTTTTTGAATTTCCTTTTCTCTTTCTACATACTTTTTAAACAAATGTGATAATACCCATTTTCCTAAATTCACTTTTTTTTTTTTTTTTTTTAAAAAAAAAACAGTAAGTTGTCATTCTTGTTGTTATCTTTTTACATTTTTGATCTGGTGTTGTTTTGTAATCTTCAGGCAGTTCGGTTTCATCTGTATATAATTCACAATCAAAACAGCTTGATTCATGCAGTTGTACGGTAATCACCTAAAAGAAAGAGTTAAGTAGACAAAAAAAAAAAAAAAAAAAGTAGTGCTTTTTACTCCTATTTTGGTATCCACAGTACACCAAGCAGGAGAACTCTCAAGACTATTCACTTTTTGCGCCACTTGATCAAGATCCATTCTTCCAAAGCTCTTGATTTGTACACATTTCACCAAATCCCATAGGATCACTTCACCGCTTGTATCTTTGGTTAATACTTGACGTCTGTTCTGAAGCATCAGATGAGACATAATCCCAGCCCTCCCTGTATAAAGATAATTAGTATTCCATAAGAGAGCCTCTTTTGTTTACTTGCCTTGAATAGTAGAATCGGGTGTATTTCTGAGTGGTACCAGCGTGTCTTGATCTTCCATTTCATCGTGATAACTGACAGGAATTGAAAGAACTGATCCTGCATACATTGTGATTTGGTCGCTAGAAATATAAGAATCACGAACAGGAGAATAAACATCATTGGAAGCTGCTAGTTGAATAGTTGATTTGGTTGGAATCTCGGGATTAAAGTTAGAACGCGGTAATATCTGACGATCTTTACTGGCTGGTACTGACAACTAAATCCGAAAATGTGTCAATTCTTTTTTTAATGTGAGGTTTGCAAAAAAAAAAAAAAAAAAAACTTTACCCATCGATTGATACTTGAACTAGAAGTGGCTGTCCAAACATAACTATCGTCAAGAGCCGCTATCTAAAAACGTGATTTAGAAATCTTTTTTAATACATATATATATTTACTTTAACAACACCTGAATTCTCTCTAAAAAGTCCGATACATTCACCTTCGGATACACTTCTTCCTGTTATTTCTGTCCTATTAACCAAACCATCTCGTGAACCCGAGTAAAATGTCTTGAGATCTGGATGGTTTGAATAAAGTGACCAAACAGAGTCAGGATGTGTCTCATAAGTAGCCAAACATCTTCTGGCACCAACAGACCACATTTTGATGGTAGTATCTGATGATCCAGACAAGATCTACAAAGTTCAGCTATCTATCTTTCTCTCTAAAATAAACTCACATATTTTCCATCCTCACTCATCAAGAGTGCACGAATATTGTCTGTATGACCCGTAAGTTTTCCCACACGTTCTCCAGATCGAGGATCCCATAACCGAATCACTTTTTCTGGTGATCCGGAAGCTAATAATGTTCCTGGTGCATTGGTTGCTATAGCATAAATTGAACTTTTGCTTATGGCGTTGTGTAATGTGTCTAGTCTGGATGAGCTTGAAAGTTTTGATAAAAAAAAAAAAAACTTACTTTCAGTCGATTCATTTTGATTTGATGGTCTTGCATCTATTGAAATTATCTCTTGTGATTGTGAAATATTCCAAATTTTGATTTTTCTATCCAACCCACCACTTGCCACCCAACCTGGATGGGAAGCATAGGTTAAACATTTTGCATAATCTGTATGTGTTCCAATGGTGTGTGCTGGCCTTGATAGATCTTCATAAGGTTTCCATGCTTTAATCGTTCTATCCGAAGAAGCAGATACAACTATCCTATTAGTTTAGATAAGGCAAATCACAATCGTTCATTTCTTCTTCTTCTTACCACATGTTCCCTTGTCGCATAAAACAATATCATTCACCCAATCGGTATGTGTTTGAGAAAAAGCTTTACACCTCGTCTTTGTCGATTCCTATTTTTAAGGTTAACAGTGTGTTTTTTTTTTTTTTTTTAAAAAAAAAGAAAGGTAAATGTCCGTCTTACTTTATCTGTTAATGGAGGGCTTAAATCCCAACTTGCAACTACTCCGTCTCTACCAGCAGAGTATAATACACGACCGTTGTTTCCTAAAGTATCTACAGCCAAGGAATTTACACCGAGGCAATGGGCTTGTTCGTCATTAGCTGATTTAACGACATAAGAAACTTTGCAACGAGTGGCTGCTTTCATCGGGCTTTTTTTTCTTTTTTTTTTTTTAGAGATAGAGAAAAAGAGCATTTTACTCGGAAACGCGGGTTTTTTTTTTCTAAGAGACACACACACCTATGAAACAACGTTGTTTTTTAAATATTGGCTTTCTTTTTCTTCTTTACTGAAACAGTATCACTGTATTCTACTTTTATGTTTATTCTTTATACAATCTGTTTTTTTTATCTTTTGTTGTACTAATTTTTTAAATGAATCCTATTGTTATGCACATTTCCAAACATACTATCTTTCTTTTATTATCAATAGTTTCAATCTTATGAATAATAGATAACAAGGACTATATTATTTTGCAATAGTAATCAGCCGAATTCGTCTAACATTAGATCTTAAAAAAAAAAAGAACCATGATCATTGATAAGACGCGTCTTTATTTTTTTAAAGTAGCCTCTTGAAAAGGAAACAAATTTCCAAATTTAAAGTGTTGGACCACTGGTACTTTCTTTAAAACTTCAGCAATAAACATTTTTGTCATGCCCGTGTTTACTTTGTTCCATGATAAGAGTGATCCAATGTCGTTTAACATGGGCGAGTGCTCAAAAAAGGGTCCTCTTTTAACTTGCAAAATGTATTGAATACATCGAAAGTACATGTATTCACCCGAAAATTCCTCAACTGTATTTTTGTTCAAAATTGACTTTGGCTTCAACACTGGATGGTCTATGACAATTTGTAAGTTTTTTTTTTCAAAGAAATATGTACCTTTGATATATTACCAACTAATTGAGAACTTCCCCATAAATAAGGCAAGAATTGGTGATCATCCAGACCCCATACACCATGACTACCAGCAGGCTCCAATGAATAGGTCGTCTGTATTTTACGAACTAATTCCAAATATCTTTAAAAACGGTTATTGATCTTTCAAATCATCCTATCATCCAATTTCAAACTTACCTCACAACAATTCTTAAAACAATTGCCTGATAATCATTTTGATCAAATCCTCCTAATAAAGCAATACCAGCTAACCATGCAACAAAGCTCAATTCATGACCTGATCCGTAATCAATTCTTGTCGCGTTTCCAAATCCGTTGTGAAGATATTCAGTTAATTCAGGTATCGCTTTATGCATATATTCTGGTAACGCGTTTTCTAATAATCCCTTGGAAGACTTTTTTTTTATGAAAGTGAGTATAACTACAATAAATTTATATTTACTTGGTGCAATTTTCCCATCCATTGTCTAAAGGCTTTATTACCAAACCTTTGAGGGTTGTGCAGTGGTGGAAAGTCATTTAACCAAGAATCCAAAATGTCGAGCATTCTTAAAATGCTTTCTGTTTGCTATTGAGAAAGTTTTTAGAGCGAGATTCAACTTTCTAAACATTACTGTTGAAATCAAACAAGGATCAGATATCTTTTTTTTGTGAACACTTTCGTTTAATAATGCAACAAACGTCATGATTCTATCAAACGCTTCTGTCTTGTAAAATGTGTCAATGTCCTTTTGTTCATGTATACGAGACACTGGCTCCATTGGTTGAAAGTTTTCATTTATATTTAGCAAAGAAGGAATCGATCCAAACATGATGAATAAAAAAAAAAAAAAAAAAAAGGGAAAGAAAAGTTCAAATAACCAAATTGAGCTTGCCGAGTGTATTTATCAAGCAAACACTTTTTTTTTTTTTTTTTTTAATATACACTTGGTATTTTAACTACTCTATTTTTTTTAGCGTATCCATTAATGAGAAACTCAAGCTTGCTCTCCTTTGACTTCTTCCTTGACTTCTTCCTTGACTTCTTCCTTGGCTTCTTCCTTGGCTTTCTCTTTGGCCTTCTCATTTTCTTGTCGTTCTTCTTCTTCAGCCTTCAACAAGGCTTGGATACGTTCCTCAGCCTTCTTCTTGTTAGCTTCAGTTACCTTGGGTTGTTCCTTGATAAAGTATTCTTTACGCTCTTTTAACTTTTGAAGTGTAGAAGGAATTTCAGAGATCTTTGTAGGAACTGTCACCTTGATATCAAAAAAGTGTTCCATAGTAGCAAGGGGCAACTTGAGAGCGTCCGATTTTTTACTATCCTTAACATTTTCCTTGTTCTTGTTTTGCTTCTTCTTTCCACCACCAGCAAAGAAGACATCATCATCACGCTTCTTGATGACCATTCCTTCAAATGCATTCTCAATCACTGTAGCATCTGCTCCCGAAGTCTCATTGGTCTTGTTACCCGAAGAGAGGAAACTTTCCAAAAAGAGACGAAGGTTGTCACACAAAGCAATTTCATTTTCAAAGGCAGGTAAGGCAGCCAATTCGAGTTCCTGTTTGGCAGCTTCTTGGCGTTTATCATTTTCCTCTTGCACCTTGCGAAGTTGCTCTTGTTCCTTCTTATACTCACGTAACTGACGAACAAAGGTATAGTATTCATCATTGTTCTTGCGATGCTCATCACGAGCGGTACGGAGCTTGGTATATTCTTCGTCCAATAATCCCTTGAGACGCGTACGCTCATCGTACAACTTGTTGCGGACCTCACGTTGCTTGTTTTGATCGCCATAGATTTCCTTGAATTCGGCATCAAGCTCTTCATAACGATCGCTCATCTTTTTGGCTTCAGAGTCGTCAATGTTTTTCTTGAGTTCGTCATAAATGGCTCTTTCGCGATCAATTTCCTTTTGTTGGCTATTAATGTCTTCAAATGAAAGACGGTTACGCTTCAATAGTGAAATTTCTTGAAGCATCTACAAAAAAAAAAAAAAAAACACACACACACACATACATTAGATAATTATCCTTTGTTCTTTCCCCCTCCTTTTTTTTATTTTTTATTTTTACCTTCTTTTCTTCAACAATTCTTACACCATTCTCAATCTTTCTTTCAAGTTCACTAAAAGCAGCAATGGTTAGTATATTTGTTTTATTTTTCAAGTTTTTGTTTACTCAATACGGTCATCTACTTCTTCTGTACTTCTAAAAGGAACCTTGCTTTGGAAACCCTTAACAACAGAAAGCTAACAAAAAAGAATTAGATTGAATACTGCAATCATCTAGTTTTTTGTTACCTTCTTTCTAATGGAGTCATTAAGAGCATCTAATTGTTCGTAAACAGCTTTACGACTCTTTTTGAGTTCAGCTTGTTTATCACGAATCTCGGCAAGTTCAGTCTTGATTTCCTCACGACGTGAGTTATCTCCCTTGGCAGGTAACTTGCTAATCTTTTCTTTGATGGCATCCTAATACTGTGTTCATTTCTCTCTCTTTTTTTTTTTTTTTTTTTTTTTTTTTTTCCCTCAATAACTTACAAATTGTTTTTGAAGCTTTTCAATGGATGCATTGATGTTTTCTAAATTCTTCTTGAACTCTTCTTCATTAGGTTTTTTGACGTGGTCAGGAAGAACAGGAGGTACAATGGCTTGAGTCATGATTACCAAAAAATTTTAGATGGAAGAAAGAAAAAAAAAGGGCTGGGGGAAATTCAGGGTCTGACAAATAACACAAACACTTTGGGTGGACTTTTAATCCCAAAAAAATCATATCCTTGATCTTTCTTGATAAAAACAACAAGTAAAGCAGATTGATTTATCATGTTTTATTAACTGAAAGTAACAGTTAAATAGAAGAGTAAGGTAAAGAGAGAGAGAGAGAAAGAGAGAAAGAGAAAGGAACGACGCAGATTTAAAATAACTTTTGTATCATTGCGTATAATTAAAAAGAAAGCTCAAAATAGAAAAAGGATGTTTGTGCACATATAACAATGCAAAGAGAGAAAGTATCACAGATGTTGTTTCGAGGGTTCAATACGCATGCATTGAACCCGTGCTTTATTTTAAAGTCTCGACGCTTGTTTAGCATGATGCTCAATCATGTCTTCCTCTTTAATGGTTGTAACAATCGCATTTTTGGAAAGAGGCAGTCCTAATATTTCTTGAGTCATTCTTAGGGTCATACCCCATAAATAGGGTCCTTCTTGCGACTGTTTCAAATGAATTGCAGGCACTAGAACGCTGGACCCCCAAAACTGTTTTGCATAGTCAGTGATTGCAGTTATTGCATCAAAAGAGATGATGGGATTTGATAATAGATAATGTAATGAGATCCCTATAATTAAAGATGTTAGTCTTTTCTTCTTCTTGTCAATTTTTATTTCTTTACACATTGTACTGGCCACTTCATTTATGGATAGATTAAACACAAGGTTTTGTGGTGTCACCTGTAAGTAGACTGCAGACATATTACATCATTAAAGAACAACTATAAAAAGATGCATCGTTTTACCATATGGATAAAGTACGGCCATGATTTTGCTGTCATCGTCGAGCCGTGTAACTATTCTGGAATCTAATGACCCCAAATAGACAAAATCATCTGAATCGAGATCCAATCCCAATTCTTCTTTACATTCACGAACAACCGTATGCATAGGATTTTTATCTTCTGGTTCGTTTTTGCCTCCCGGAAAGCCTATTTGACCAGAAAACCTAGCATTCTTGAGTACAAGTATCATTAGTTATTCACTTACGGGTCTTTTGGTCGACTAGCACGCTGAATGAATAACATTTGTGCTTCCCCATGAGAATCATTCATCCAAGAAGCGTTCAAGAAATCGGATAGACTTAATGGCGTATTATTTGTCGTATTACTACTTGGTTTCCATCGAATAATAGCTGCAACAGACGCATGACGGACGTTGGCCATAGGTTTTATTGGAAGACGGTTCTTTTCGATATGTTGAACTTTTTGAATAATTGTCTTTAAATCTTTATTGATAATAATTAAAAAGATTTATAATTGAACACTTTCTTTATTACCTTGTTTTGACATTTTTTGGAAAAAAAAAAAAAAGAAGATGGGGAAAGAAGAATAAACGGTAAATAAAATGTGGGGTTTTTAAATGCTTGTTACACGTTTAGACGCGTGTTTGATAATGTGGGTGTTTATTAAATAACGTCAATACACAAATGACTCAAGCTTTTCCGTAACTCTTCTTTCCTAAATCAAACGGGATATAATTATATTTCACCATGTGATTGATCTGTCTACGCATTGTCAATCCAAATAAGATGATAAAGTACATCAACAAAATCGGCCAATAAGCAGGGATATCAAACAAACGGAACATGGTACAGAAAATTGAAATTATAGTTGCTTTGGTAACTGAATACCTATATTTGCACGAAATCGAGATCAGCTTAATTTTTTTAAAATTGTTCTATAATATAGCTATTACCAGAACTTGAATTCGGGAAGACGACGAATAAACGGTTTGAATTCTTCATGGTTTTCTGTTGGAAGTGAAGGTCCTTCCTCCATTTCGTTAGCTTGTGTGTCAAGTTCAACTGAAGGATCGAGTTTAGGTGTCAAAAAGGCCAAGAATAAATTGAGTATATAAATTCCTATAGCAAGTTAGTCAAGTTTTAAAGGTATATATATATATATATATATATATATATATATGTGTGTGTGTGTACCTAATGCATATCTATAATGCCATTCAGTCTGATATGTTTGAAAAATATATTTCTCTACTCACGCTATAATATACCATCCTTCGGCGTAAATAACACGTGTCATGAACAGTATTAAAAGTATGGCTGTCCCAGTCCAACGATGAGGTGTGAATGGTGTAAGCTGATCTAAAACTTGTTGAAATTGCTTTAAAATAGATGAGTGTTTTTCCGCCACGTCTTTTCTTTACTCTTTCTATATTTGACTTTTGAGTCAATAAACTTGAGGCGGCACCCTCTGATCCATCAAACTCATCCATTATAGTATTATTAGAGCAAAACGAAAAAAAAAAGAGAGAAAATATTTTGGAAGAATAATGCTTATGATTGGCTAAACACAAAGGAATGTATCACATTAAACTAAACTTCATCTTTTGAAAAACTATGATTTCCATACAAGGGTATCAATAAAGCATTAGTTAGAGTTAGTAGCATGATCAGCCTGACATTGTATAATAAAGTTTTTCATATTTTCTATTGTTTGTTGGGTAATCTCAAAAAAAAGTGTGTTGAAGGGGGGGGGAATTAAATATTTATACAAGTTTCTAGTTTTCATTCAATTTTCATGAAGAGGATCATAATGAACAGGACATCCTTTTCCTCTCTGTAACCAAGATGCTAAACAGTGTTGATGGTATGAACATAAACAAATCATTCTGGATATTTTGTCTCCTATTGTTCATTTTGAGCTATTTCACAGTATTTTGTTTTTATACCTTTTGTGAATTCATCAAAGCATATAGGACATTCCTCTCCAATTTGTGCAGAATCACCTGGTAGCTCATAGACTAATAAAAAAAAAATAAGCTTTAAGAAAATGTTAACGAATTTACCTATATATCTTGGTAATTGAACAGGCGGACTTCCTACATTAAGACATCTCTGTAGATGTTTCTCTTGATCTCCCTTTTGCATGCTGAGAAAAGACGTGCCACAGACAGGACAATCTATCATCAAGCTCTGGGAGCTGTTGCTACGTTGCATTTCCCTACCAAGAATAAAAGAGCGGCGTTTTTTATGATAGGATTCTGAAGAACGACGAATGGGTTCACGATAGCATGAATCACATACTCGCTGTGTTTGTGTAGCCAAAAAGGGATATTGCGATGAAGCTATCATTGGATCTTCAATGATTTCCTCAGCGGGTAATCGGATACGATGTGAACTACATTTATCACACACAATTTGCCCGCAACGACTATAAGAGTCAATAACTATAAATAAAAAAAAAAAAGTGTCTTACCGACAGTGATGTCTCCTAATCAAAAAATTAAAACGTCGGTGACATCGTCTACATTCAGAAGCATGTCTGTCTAATTCCCAAACACGTTGAGACCTTGGTAACAAACCACCTGAGGTAGAATCAGCATTACTTTTGCTGCGGTTTCTTGTTAGGTCGGTTGGTGAATGAGGAACATCTTCCGTCGGTCCCTGCCCGTTGGAATCAGTTCCCACGTTGGAAATCGCCGGTTGAGAATTAACTTGTTCTTCAACTCCTTCTATTCCTGCATCTTCAGAGGTGTTACCATGTCCAATTTCTGTTCTAAAAGAGTTATTTGTTTCTGACATTACGTATGCGAAAAGTTTTTTTTTTTAGTCCTCTTATTTTTTTTTTTGAGAGAGGGATAGAGAGATAGAGAGATAAAAAAAAAAAAACGTGACTAAAATCTTTTGAGCACGACGTTTTGTGTCTATTTTCCAATGTCTATCTCAAGTATGCGATTTACAGTGGTCGCAACGCCAATGGACGGCCTTTTAAATTAAGGAGCGGGAAACAAATCCTCAAAAGCCAGATTTTTTTTCATACCAAAGGTTGGCCATTGTGAATGCTGTAAAAACACACGCGCACACATATATACACATAATGAGATGAAATAGGATGATGCCATTAAAGGACAATAAATAACTTGTATCAAACCTTCATGAAAAACCTCTTGCTCTATTGTTCCTGGTTAATTTTTGTCTGCTGAAATTTATTTCTCTTAGTCAAATTAATTGTCCGGCAAAATGCATATTATCTTCATTCATGCAATCTTGCTTCCAATCAAATCTATTTGCTAACATTGCCAAATGCTTACTTAGGATTATTTGGCCTTCTACTTGTGTATATGATACACAGAACAAGTAATATTATTAGATTAGAAAAATGTTACTTTCAGTAATAGTCTCGTAGAGTGCTGACATCTGGTGATCACATCCCTCCTGAGAAACTTGGATATCTAACTATGTAGTTTTAGGCTTTTTGAATTTTGTAAAAAAAAAAGTTTTTTTGATACAGAAGAGAAGAAAAAAAAATGAAAATAAGTAAGTGTGGTGTGTGGTTAACTCTCATAGTAGCCTAAAAACGCATTGTCAAAGGCTTTATTCATTAGGGTCGAGACGGTAATTTCATCAAAATTCATTTCCAGGTTGTGAATATAATCAGTAAACATTATTCTTGAGTAACTTTAATAGCGAACATTATTTTTTTCTTCACCTGAACAAAATTGTCCGAAAAGTATCAAAAGAACATGATTTTTTTTTGTAGAAAGACTTTTTTTTCTTTTTTTTAGATTTTGGTATTTTATCATACTCATTCTTATTCCTTAATCATTACAATAGAATAGATTACCTTGAATTATATTGTACAAAAAGCAAAAGTACTTATATTTAGATTAGAAATAACTGTTATGAAATCATCTTTGGATGGCGATATTTCACTGTTATACTAAACCTCATCCAGAATGTGTGTCCAGAGTTTCACTTTGATATTTTCTTCTGAATAAAGTGTAATACTTGAAGCATTAAGGAAATAACTATTGTTTAAATGAGTATCCAAATTGAGTAAACAAACGTGAGAAATACGATAAATAAGTTAATAGCTCATAAATGCTTACTTAAACTCAGTAACTTCCTGTTGAACTCGTTAGGCTTTTGTATATATATTGGTGTGCTTTATTTTCTCCAACTTCATTGATAAGCTTATTATGTTTCATAAATTGGTTTAAACTTACACTGTTTAAAATTTTAGAGATGCTTTCATCAACTGTGTTCTTCTTATGTATATGAATTACTTTTATTTTCACTACGCCATTCAGGCAAAATGATAACAATCTCATTTGGCTATGTGAGCTCTTGTCAATCTTATCCAATATCATGTTTTTGATAGGCTAGTTCTAAGCGCACCATGAAATTACCACGGTATACATTACACTAAAATAAGAGCAATTGTCTTCTATACATCAAACAAAAGCGTTGATGATTGTGTAGTTGATTCACTTTTAGTAAGGCCCAATCATTTTTTTTTTTTTTTTTTTTTTTTTTTGTTTGTTCCCTATCCATATTTTACTTGATCAAAACAATGGATGTGATATACAAGTGTTAAAACTACTTTATGAACATAATGATCATGAAGGTCTAGAGGACAAGAAATTAACTGGATACTTTAATGATAGAATAAAGAATAAAAAAGGAATAAACAGAGAAGGTTGCTTTATACTATTTGAAGAATACAAAACAATCAATAATGAATACTTTTCATACAGGGATGACGAGAAAAGTAAGCATCATTCTCTTATTACTAAAAAAAAAAAAAAAAAAAAAAAACAGTTACAATAGTTAGAATAAACACTATAGATAAAAGCAACTTTTTCGTGTAAATTAATAAAAATTAAAGGAGTGTTGTTTTAAAGTGTGGTGTTGCTTACACCATAGTGCGAAATTGGATTAAGAAATAAGACACTAATTTCAATGAGAAGCAATAAAGTCACTTGATGCTAAAGCATAAAAGAAAGCGATTGAATCAAGTTTCATGTTAAAGCTTTATCCGCCGTTCCCAGTTAAACAAGGTTTAAATACCACTCACAAAAAAACTAATCTTAAGTTTACCGCAATCCTAATCCGATACAAGATGTTCATAAAGATACAAATATTAATTTTCTTCTTCTTCTTTTGTTTTCTTTTTTTTTTATTTAAAAAAAAAAAAAGCTCGAATGTTTTTTAGAGAAGCCATTTCCGACATATTAGTCTTCTGTTATTCTTGAACAGAATGGAAAGTTTTAATATTTCAGCGCCGATTAGGAACCGGGTGTGACCTATCTACGCCATGAAAAAATTACTGTTATTGGATACCAAATTACTCGACCATTAGACACAAGAGTATTACTGTAATAGAGAGCACTGGGGAAGGTTTTTTTTTTTTTTTTTTTTTTTTTTTTTTTTTTTTTTGCATTCAAAAAATGCCGATAGTATTTAGCAGGTTGCACAAACAAGGGTTTGACACTTTGAGAGCTGTATCCATTTGACAGGCCCGTTCAAAACGTTATAAAGCAACGAACCAAATTTGACGGGACCAAGACGTAATCATCGATTCTGTTTGCCGGGTAAAGACTGTACCACAGTTTTTCAACCACACAGAGTAAGGAGAGAAAGTGATTCTTAAAATAGTTCGTTAACCACAAAGAGATGATATATTTTTTTTTTAAAAAAAAACTATGAATACTGATGGTTGAAATTGTTAATAAAGGTTAACATTCTTAGTTAACAGGAAAGAATCGAAGCTGTTGATACCTTTCGTTTTTTTTTTTTTTTAAACATCAATCGAGAATAATCAACAGTCTTTTAAGAAAAATTACCTAATGTTATATAGAGATGGATTATTCCAGTACAAGACGATATATTAACTTTGAAAGCATAATGTCCGTCATATGAAAAAGAAAAGGCAATTTATTTTATGGTTATGTGCGACAAATAATCACCAGGCGCCTAAAAAAGGTTAGCGAAATGACGAGAAAAAATATTGGGGGGGGGAGATGCGGGCCGTTGTTTAAGAAACCTTTTTTTTATCTTTTTTTTTTTTTTTCTTTCTTTCTTCTCCTTCTCTTGTATTCCAAAACAATACTTATACCCTTAGTATCCACTCCTCTCCTATTTTGTTTTAATTTTTGGGACCCACAATTGTTAGAAATATGGTGAGCCCTTTAAACGAAGCAGTTGACACAAACAATATGAAACAGTATCATAAGGAATCCTTTTTTCTTCAAGAGGAAGAAGAAGAAGAAGACAGAAACGATCCGTTCTACTTGGCCAACCGAACCTTTTACACCACTTGTCACAAGATATCACGTCAAAATAACCCGACCCTTAGAAAGAGACCACCTTATACCTTTTTGGAAAACTGGCTAATCCACAGCCTGTTTAGCAAATCGCAACAAATCTTGCTCAGATTCCCAGTAATTCATCCCAAGGTGATGATTGCCGAGGGAGATTTTATCTATACCCCGCACCAAATGATCAACGATGGTCATTCGAACAATGACATGAATTCAAGTGGTTACGATTATTATTCAAATGACTATAGAAATGACGAAGACGATGATGAATATTATGATGACGATACTTTTATTATCGGAGACGAGGGCATTATTGTCATGAGTGCACCGGATACACCACCGGAAATGCCTGTGGTTACAATGGACGAGAATGCTTGGATGGGACACAGTAAATACAATCGCAATGGATCAACCCTTCATGTAGTCAATCCAGATCTGAACGAGGAAGAAGATAGACAGCCTAAAAAACGACAGTTGTTCCGCGCACAACTTCAAGCGGTTGAAGAGGAGGAGGAGGGGGAGGAGGAAGAAGAGGAAGAAGAGGACGAAGAAAAAAGAGAGAATCTTGATGGTGATAACCAGTTCAGTGGCCTGTCCATGTCACCTGAAATTATTCATATGTATCGTTCTGCTGATCAAAAACAGATGAAAACATTCTGTGAAGACCCAAAGAATCGAGATCAAACCGATGAAAGTGACAGCCAGAGCCTTACGCTTAAAAACATAGACAGACCAATGACAAGTAAATCCTATCAATCTTTGTCAGATATGATACTGGATGAAGACGAAGGTTCAGTATGCTCTCAACAGATGAGCAGTAATACAACAACAACTTCTTATGGTACTCTTTTACATCGTCTACCCAGACAAGCCAGAATGGCGCAAGTCTCTATCAGTTTTGTTAACGCAACCTGGACAGCCATGGATATAGCACAATACTATCACGAAGATGAAAGTGAGAAAAACTTTTTGGGACTTGCTAGTTGTGTACTCAAAATATGGAAAGAATTGATCCTCGGCGTAGGATCTATGCTTGACTGGAGAAGTCGTATTAAGCTACAGACTGTTATCTAACAGCATATATTCTTTTTATCCTTGCTATCCATTCATTTGTTTTTAGTATATAGTCACATTCCTTATTGTACAGTGTTTTCAAATATTTCCCTTTTTCTTTTACTCTTCCGCTCCCTTGTTTTTTTCTTTTTCTTTTTTTCTTTTTCTTTTTTTTTCTTTTTTTTTTTTCTCTTTCCAACAATAAAATGTATTACGCTGAAAACAATTTTTTTTTTTCTTTCCTGTAACATGTCGTAAAGCATTTGAAACATATTAAAAACAAAATTTGTAAATAAAAGACGTAATTGGCCCCGTGTGAACAATGAATGACATTATGTACAGGTATAATTTGTGTGTGAAAAAGGACCAAATCATTTGTAACCTAAAGCACTCAAAGATTTCTCAAGTTTCGAAATAATTAACTTCTCTACACACACGAAGACTTTTGATTCAGTAGGTGTTTTATACTCAGATGTGATACCAAATAGTACACCAAACGGAAAAACTATTCGCGCATTTTTTTAAAAAATAAAATCACACAGCTAAAAAAAAACTTTATAATTTTTTTTTTATGATTTTTTTTTAAAGAAAATGAACATTATTTAGGAAGGTGGTTTAGGAAATCAACATGACGTTGAAGGAAACGAGGTGATAGAGTTTCAAATGGAGATAGACAATGAGATGTATCCAGTAGAAAGCGTAACGGATTATGACAGCTATACATACATGAAGCCTCCCGAAAAGGAGATAATAAAAAAGAAGACTGAAACAACAAGCGACAGAAAAAAGAAAAAGAAAAAGAAAAAGAAAAAGAAAAAGAAAAAGAAAAAGAAAAAGAAAAAGAAAAAGAAAAAAAAAAAAGAGTATGAGGCAACCAAAGCGTACAAACATTATAAGGACACTGAAAAAGAGAAGCTCTTTTATCTTATTGATGAGAAAGGAATGAGTTTTCGTGCAGCTGCTCTGTCTCTTAACATCAATGCCCGTACAGCACAAGTTTGGGTGGCCAAAAGACAACAAAGCTCCTCAGGAATATATTCAGAGAGCTACAGACAGTGGAAGACCAGCGGGTAGACTACCGATCTTAACTGATGAACATAAGGACTTTATGATTGAATGGACAGATGAAAACATCAACTTTGTTACGTTAGATGATATGCTTGAAGTATTGACTGATAGGTTTGGAAAGCTCGACATTAGTAAAAGCGGCTTCAACAAGTTTGTTAAGGATAAATGCAAAATTACATTTAAGCAAGCATGTTTACAATCTGTGGAGAGGAACAGCCCTGAAAAAAATTGAAGAGCGTTATCAGTGGGTGAAGAGATGGGCAGAAACGGTATGGATTTCACGAGCAATTGCGTATTCATTGATGAAGCTGCTTTTCATATTAATTTGAGACGAAATTACTCTTGGTCCAAGGAAGGCGACCGTGCGATTGTGAAAGTACCCAAAACGAGAGCAAAGACCACTACGATTTTAGATGCAATTTCTCCTTTTAGTGTCGTAAATATCAGTGTAAGAAGACCAAGAACGTTGGCTCCGTTGAAAGAGAGAAAAGCAGCAGGAAGATCCACATCAAAAGCGAGCAGTAACAGTGGTACAGTAACTGGGCATTACTTCAATCTTATCAGTAGTGACTTGAATGTTATGGACCGTCATGAGGAATTTAAATATCATTATTTGATTATGGACAATGCTCCTATTCATAAGCATCAAGACATCAAAAATCTCATTGAGAGTCGGGGCTATAAATGCGTATATCTGCCTCCTTATTCGCCTGAGCTTAACCCCGTTGAGCAATTTTGGTCTGTTTGTAAAAGCAAACTTAAGAGAGAGCAACTTTTGGAAGAAGAGACGCTAGCTTCAAGAACTGCAGATGCATGTAATAGAATCTTGTACAACAATCTTCAAGGCTTCTGTAGATATTTTGCAGCCAAGTTCGAGGATTGTCTCAATCGTAAACCGATTTAATAAATTTGCGCATTTTACCTATGCTTCAATACGTTATTTTTTTTTTTTTTTTTTTTTTTTTTTTTTTTTTTTTTTTACATTATTTTTGATTTAATAAGTTATATTGACTTTTGAACACTGAAACATCATAATAAACTTTTTTTTTTTAATGCAGTATGGTTATTAGTATAACAACTTATTGCGCAGTTTCTGTCTTTAAGCTGTTGATATGCTGGTACTAAAACTTGGTAATGACATCTTCAATAGCAGAAAACAGAGCCATATTAATCAACTCCTTTTTTGATAACTTATGAATAAACCAAAAATAAGTAACTTGAAGTATATTGATATCTCTATTGCTCATAGTTTGTGGATTATACATTAATTTGATCCTTCCTCACAGCAACGGGACTCCCACAAGCCTCTCTTCTATAACTTCTGTGATCTTCTGCACTTTCTTGCCCCTGGATAGCTTTATATAATCTTTCCAGTGTGCCTTGAATGGTGGCCTATTTTAAATGGTTAGAATACCACCTTTTACATGGGTAATCGTTAGATTAGTATTATATTTTACCTGAAGTTGATGCATCTTCTCCATGACACCTGGAACAAGCATAGAGTCATCAATATTATTTCTTACAATGAAAAAACTGCTCAACTCAATCATTCAGTATTGTCCGTTGTATCGTAAGTCCATTTTAAAGGCTGTTACTTTGTAACCTATTTTATAAGTATTTAGTAATATATTTAAATGGAATTTCTAAAACTAACTTACCTTCCACTAATAGAGCAACAACCTCCGGATTCTTTACTTTCTTTTCGATGAGCTTGTCCAAAGCCAACTGCATTTCTTTACTGAGATTTACAAGATCTAATTCCAAGTGACCATTAGAAAAGTTTCCTGGCTTTTTGACTTCAATAACAAATAGTTCAAAGCTGGCCACAGTGAGTGGATCCAAATATAAGGCGAAATCTGGGATCATGACTTGCTCCTTCTTTGATGCCATTCGGTATGTCATCTTAAGGATTGTGTCAGTGATTAAAATTTACCATATCATTTACATATATAATATATACCATTCGGCTTTTATGCCTTTTGTCTTAAACACGATACAATGTAAAATGAAAGGTCGTAAGGTTTCTATTATCAAATTTGATTCGGGTTCTTTTTTGCTACTATTGTTCAATAACGTATATAGGAGGGAAGCAATAATCTTCACAGCGACTTTTTCATCTTGATTGTCACAACACACTATCATTTCATCTAATAAGACGCCATATTCGTTTTCATCAAGGTCATCCTCTTGCAGCGTCTTATTTATTTTGTGACACCTTGTAACTACCCTTTCATCAACTGACTTGTAATTATTCCTAACATCTAAGCTCCTTGTAACGACCGATTTCTCTGTTGGGCTCATTTTGGACAGGATACAAGAGTACGTTTTTGATAATAAAAATACGTACGACAAAAAGCTAAAAAGACAAGCAAGTGTAAACGTTAAATAAAACCCTAACAGAATGAAAACTATAACAACTTACAGTATCTGACTATTGCGCATTTGAGCGCCTTTAATAATTCCATTACGATAATCACGTAGTAAACTCAATACATTTATATCATTAACTAGCCACTATATAAAAAAGCATCAATAAAGATATCAAATTATCACTTTACTTGTAATAAACTTAAAGATGGTTTGCCGTCATCAGAACCACCGAAATCAGTCTCAGCATACGTGCTGCTGATATAAACCTTCACATTTTTTTTACCCCTCCCAGTTCGACGCTATTCCAGGATCCGTCTGCCGAACTACTTTCTTCTTCGGCTCCTTTTCTTTTCAACGAGACAGCTAGTCAAGATAACAAACATAAATCATATGTGAGCATCACCTTAGTGTCATATTTTTACTATTATATCGAATGAAATTACACTTTGCAGGCTTAGAAACTAGATCTTCTCCTCTAAGAAGCTCGTAGTTATCTTCTACAGTCGCTACTAAGTACAATACGCGCATATTCAAGCCTTATTCACTTACTCAAGTCATCTAAAGCGGTAAATCATTATATATGATATCCGAAGTACCTAATATAATCAAACGGCTATTAATAGCTGACAACTTTTCTTTGTTTTGACATTTAAAGAACAACTTCTTTTTTTTATGATTCTCTCCTTACTTTGTTTATAAAAGGATTACAAAGAGATCCATTCCGTCTTAATACTCTTATTTTCAATTTTATTCTATTTGTACATAAAGTAGAGTATTTACCTTGCGTTGCTTCAGGAATTTGTTCCTTATAAACAACATTCACTTTTGATTTGTTAACAGAAACGCCGCTGTTATTAATAGTAGTATTTCCGGCATTTTCTTGTTTCTTTCTACGCTTTGTTATGAGCATGGATTTAATATGCTTTTTTGTAACAGTTAAGGATGACTATTCATGGAAACTAAATTCTTTTTGAAAAATTGCCGCCGATGCTTTTTCGTTGTTTTCTCCTTCAGAAACTTCACGTAATTGTGCTTTTAAAAAGTGTAATACACTGCGCGCAGACAGGCATGGTTTATCTCGTTCAATTCCTTGAAACGCAGATTTAAAGAACCATTCGTCCACGTTGGTATTCTGGAAGTAATTGGAAGCAATGATGAATAAAGAAAAGAAAAAAAAAAGAAAACTTTTTTCATTTACCTTTGTAAAAATACAAAAAAAAGGCAGATAAAAATTGAAACACTAAAAAGCCGTTGGCAAAAACCTTAAAAAAAGTTACGTAGTCTTACATTCTAATAATTAAATAGCTCACGTCTTTTCTCAAGTAATGTTAACATACTAAGAATTGAAACATGGAGATACCAATATACTTCAAGTTACTTATTTTTGGTTTATTCATAAGTTATCAAAAAAGGAGTTGATTAATATGGCTCTGTTTTCTGCTATTGAAGATGTCATTACCAAGTTTTAGTACCAGCATATCAACAGCTTAAAGACAGAAACTGCGCAATAAGTTGTTATACTAATAACCATACTGCATTAAAAAAAAAAAGTTTATTATGATGTTTCAGTGTTCAAAAGTCAATATAACTTATTAAATCAAAAATAATGTAAAAAAAAAAAATTAAAAAAAAAAAAAAAAAAAAAAAAAATAACGTATTGAAGCATAGGTAAAATGCGCAAATTTATTAAATCGGTTTACGATTGAGACAATCCTCGAACTTGGCTGCAAAATATCTACAGAAGCCTTGAAGATTGTTGTACAAGATTCTATTACATGCATCTGCAGTTCTTGAAGCTAGCGTCTCTTCTTCCAAAAGTTGCTCTCTCTTAAGTTTGCTTTTACAAACAGACCAAAATTGCTCAACGGGGTTAAGCTCAGGCGAATAAGGAGGCAGATATACGCATTTATAGCCCCGACTCTCAATGAGATTTTTGATGTCTTGATGCTTATGAATAGGAGCATTGTCCATAATCAAATAATGATATTTAAATTCCTCATGACGGTCCATAACATTCAAGTCACTACTGATAAGATTGAAGTAATGCCCAGTTACTGTACCACTGTTACTGCTCGCTTTTGATGTGGATCTTCCTGCTGCTTTTCTCTCTTTCAACGGAGCCAACGTTCTTGGTCTTCTTACACTGATATTTACGACACTAAAAGGAGAAATTGCATCTAAAATCGTAGTGGTCTTTGCTCTCGTTTTGGGTACTTTCACAATCGCACGGTCGCCTTCCTTGGACCAAGAGTAATTTCGTCTCAAATTAATATGAAAAGCAGCTTCATCAATGAATACGCAATTGCTCGTGAAATCCATACCGTTTCTGCCCATCTCTTCACCCACTGATAACGCTCTTCAATTTTTTTCAGGGCTGTTCCTCTCCACAGATTGTAAACATGCTTGCTTAAATGTAATTTTGCATTTATCCTTAACAAACTTGTTGAAGCCGCTTTTACTAATGTCGAGCTTTCCAAACCTATCAGTCAATACTTCAAGCATATCATCTAACGTAACAAAGTTGATGTTTTCATCTGTCCATTCAATCATAAAGTCCTTATGTTCATCAGTTAAGATCGGTAGTCTACCCGCTGGTCTTCCACTGTCTGTAGCTCTCTGAATATATTCCTGAGGAGCTTTGTTGTCTTTTGGCCACCCAAACTTGTGCTGTACGGGCATTGATGTTAAGAGACAGAGCAGCTGCACGAAAACTCATTCCTTTCTCATCAATAAGATAAAAGAGCTTCTCTTTTTCAGTGTCCTTATAATGTTTGTACGCTTTGGTTGCCTCATACTCTTTTTTTTTTTTCTTTTTCTTTTTCTTTTTCTTTTTCTTTTTCTTTTTCTTTTTCTTTTTCTTTTTCTTTTTCTTTTTCTTTTTCTTTTTCTTTTTCTTTTTTCTGTCGCTTGTTGTTTCAGTCTTCTTTTTTATTATCTCCTTTTCGGGAGGCTTCATGTATGTATAGCTGTCATAATCCGTTACGCTTTCTACTGGATACATCTCATTGTCTATCTCCATTTGAAACTCTATCACCTCGTTTCCTTCAACGTCATGTTGATTTCCTAAACCACCTTCCTAAATAATGTTCATTTTCTTTAAAAAAAAATCATAAAAAAAAAAATTATAAAGTTTTTTTTTAGCTGTGTGATTTTATTTTTTAGTTGTAAGCATTACTAGTTCTTGAAGCCAGTCTTACGCTTAGATGCTTTTTGTTGAGTTCTTTGGCAAATATCCAGATTGAAAATGCATGTTTAAGTGGAAGCACTCTCTTTACAAATAATAAACTGGTATCTTTTGTTTCATTGTATTTTTACTTTTTCCGTTTTTTTTTTCCTGCTTTGGTAACAGCATGCTCATGAATTAAACTTCACGCAGTCGAAGTATTTATAATAATTACGCGATAGCTTAGAGCCTCATATTCCCTCTTGAGTAGAAGTGTCCAATAAGATTTCTCGAACTCCTTGGGAAAACCAAATTCTCATGTGTTTTGTGTTCGCGGTAGAGATGTGCTTGTGTGGGTCATCTTTCTTGCAGATATTGGATGAAATTCCTTCTTGCTTTCAAGTTTATAGTATTACACTAGGCAAAGCCTCATTTCGTAAACATTGTCTTCTGTCAGAATATTTTTAACGAAGTCTTTTTTTTTATATCTCTGTGCTTTTAGGCTTTCCTAGAGAGCATTTTAATAAAGATCCATTGGTCATTAAAATTCAGTTCTATTTTAAACCTACGATTTTTTCTTTTTCTTTTTTCATTATGGTCTAGGGGACTTTTGTTACTTGGCAATTAGTACTAGATATTCTTTGAAGTTTATGCCCATAGGCCAATTAAGGAAAGCATTGAATGCCAATGTCTCTGGTACTTCAGTCATTTATGTCATTAATAGTAAACGCTCTTTGAATATCATGTTAGGAGATGAGTGATAAAAGTATCAACATGATATGGTCTGGGGTTTGGGAACAAATAATGCACACCTTCTCGTGGCTCTTCCTGTGAGTAAAAGATCGTCATTTTGAAGTCAAGAGAGACTCCAGTTTGGGCATGAGTTTGGATTTTTTTTTCTTAGTAAATAATTAAAATTTGCATTTATCTTAACGTGTTTGATATCGCACATTGATTTCTTTCAAAACGCGTCTCAATTCAAAACAATATGCAGCATACAGGTTTTCAGGCTAAGCCACTCTACGTTAGTTACTTTTTTCTTTTTTTTAAAAAAACTGGGAAGGCATTTATTTCACTTTTATTAATTTTTTCACATGTCGCCTCCTGGATTTCTCTCACCTACAGGCCCAAAGAGAACCATCACTTCATTTTTTAAAAAGACAGAAAATGACAGTAGTCCAAAAGTTCCAGTGAGGAACATTTTGAAGACTGGCGGACAATCATTTGCTAGTCCTTCTACTGGACCTTTTTCCTTAACCAGTACAAATCCTTTCAAGAAGCGAGCTGCTGTTGTCGTAGAGGAAGAAGAAAATGACAAAGCCGAATCGGAAGATTCCACAAGAGTGTTGAGAAAAAGAAATCGACCATTTAATAAACGCGTTATTCTGTTCTCATCGGACGAAGAAGACGATGAAGAACAAGAGGCATTGCCTGAAAAAGATGAACAGCCCCAAAAGAAACGCACTAAATTTATTCAAATATCTGACGACGATGAGGATGACGAAGATGAGAGCTTTGTAGATAACAATGCGAAAATGAATGAACGATTAGAAGGAACTGATAAGAATTCCAGCTTGGAAAAAATCAAAAAGCTTTATCCAACCATTCATAAAAGCGAGATAGAACAAGTGTTTAAGGATAGTGGGTATAATATGGTCAAAACGGTTATGGAACTATCTGTATCTGGCGGAGAAAAGAAGATGAAGAGAACAGATGATGTGGTCGAAAGCGATAAGAGAGGGCGTGCTATTATTGAGAAATCCAACAAGAATGAGGATATGTTAAAGTTCTTTAATGAAGCCTCATCTCAAGATATTCAAGATATCACTGGTTGTAAATCTCAGACTGCCGATAGACTTATTGAGAAACTTCGACCATTTGCCGATGTCAATGAACTTGAAGAAAAGTTACGGCGCGAGAAGGGAATGAGTGCAAAATACATGGAATCTTACCTTGAAATGAACAAAGGATATTATGCAGTAGATCAAATCATTAAGGAGATTGAGCGGATTGGCGGCAATCTCAAGGACATATTAAATGTTTGGAAGGGACTTGAATCAGAAAGTGCAGAACACAGTCGTTTATCGACACCAATTGAAGGAGAAGTAGATGAAAAGGCAGGGCTTCATTTGGTTAATATCGACATATCTAAGGCAAACAAATCGAAACCTCAATACCAAGATGCTATGAATGGATACTTAACAGAACAGCCCAAGATTATAAACAAAGAGATGATAATGAAGGATTATCAGCTGTTAGGTATCAACTGGATGCTTTTGCTCTACCGCAAAAATATATCTGGTATCCTAGCAGACGAAATGGGTTTAGGAAAGACAGCACAGGTGATCAACTTCTTGGGGAGATTGTATGAACTGGGTGAGCACGGACCTCATTTGATTATCGTCCCAGCCTCTACGATTGAAAATTGGATGCGTGAATTTGAGCGATTTTGCCCTACTTTGACTGTTAAGATGTATCAAGGCTCAATGAAAGAAAGAGAAGAGCTGAGATACGAATTAAATCCAGAAGATCCAGAAGAGGACTACCAAGTGATTGTAACAACTTACAGTATAGCAACAGGAAATGCCGAAGACAGAAGCTTTCTTAGAAGGTTGAATAGTCGGTCTATTATTCTTGACGAAGGACATATGATCAAAAATTGTATGAGCGCAAGATACAAACATTTGATGAAATTTAAGGCACCATTTAGATTGCTGATGACCGGTACACCGCTTCAAAACAACCTCCAAGAACTTGTGTCGCTCCTGACGTTTATTATGCCAAAAATGTTTGTAGAATATGAAGAAGAGATCCGATCCATATTCAAAATTAGAACAAACAATACCACATCTGATGCGGATCAAAAGAGAGGAACAATAAAAGTGGAATCCTCGGTACAATTGCTATCACAAAAAAGAATTGCAAGAGCCAAGCAGATGATGACACCCTTTGTACTTAGAAGAAAGAAGACAGATGTCTTAAAAGACCTACCGAGCAAATTCCACGAAACCAAACGTTGTTGTATGACAGAAACACAGTTGGCAGTATACAACAATATCATCACACAAACAAGGAAATCATACGGTGAATCAGGATCAGACATGGAGGCACAATTTGACAATATGTCCAATATCGTCATTCACTTAAGAAAGGCAGCAGATCACCCATTGTTATTTAGACACTTGTACACTGACGATTTGTTAAAAAAGATGACAAAGGACATAATGAGAGATGTAAAATATTGGGATTCTAATGAAGATTATGTTTATGAAGATATGACAATTATGTCTGATTTTGAGCTAAACAGATTATGTAAAAACAACAAGGTAGGGAAAGAATATGTTTTGATGACGCTAATTTTTCTAGACAATCAACAAATACAGCTTACAAAACAATGAATGGATGGATTCTGGAAAAGTTAACGCACTTAAAGAAATCCTGTCTGAAAAAATTGCAAAGGGAGAGAAAATGTTATTATTTAGTCAATTCACAAGCATGTTGGATATTCTTGAATTGGTCATGGCTACATTGGACATAAAATTTCTTAGATTAGATGGCGAGACCAAAGTTTTGGAAAGACAAGCAATGATTGACGAATTTAATGAAGACGAATCTATTCCCATATTTCTACTGAGTACCAAAGCAGGTGGATTTGGTATCAACTTGACATCGGCCAATGTTGTGATACTTTACGACTTGGATTTCAATCCACACAATGACAAACAGGCCGAAGATAGAGCTCACCGTAAGAACAAATTAAATAAGCCGTGATTTTAATAATATAATATAGGTGTTGGTCAAACAAAGGATGTGACAGTAATCAAGTTGATCTGTTCAGACTCAATAGAAGAACATATACTGAGGAAAACAGAAGTCAAATTAATGCTGGATAAAAATATCTCATCTGAAGAATATGTTGAATTAAGCAAAGAAGAAGAAAAGCAGAGTTTGCGATCCATATTAAAAGAAACTATATTTCAATCAGAGAAGAAATCGTTGAATAAAGTTTAATTATACAGAGAGAAGCAAATATACAAAAGAAAGAGAGGTATACATGTACATAAGTTATTCAATATCAATCATTGGATCATCTTGCTGCTGCTGTTTTTGTTGTCCTAGCTTTCTTCTCTTCTTGCGATTGTTTGCACATGTTTTGATAGCAGACTTCATTTCAACCATAGTAAACGGTTTACTAATAAAATCATTCATACCTGCATCAATACAGATTTGTCTATCCTCTTTTGATGCTGATGCTGTTAGTGCAATAATATAAACATCAATACAATTCAATAATATATGTTCACTGGTTTCTAGATTTTGCTGTTGGTTTGTTCTCTCCTTTATGATCTTTTTAGTTACTTCTAACCCATCCATTTCGGGCATATATAAGTCCATCTAAATATGACATCAGTTGTGCAATTGTTTATATTTACATGTTTGTGTACTTACAAATATCACATCAAACACACTAGTCTTCATCAAGCTCAAAACTTCTTTTCCGTTGTTGGCAATTGCTACGTCAATATAGCCTAATCTCTTTAAAATGCTTATAGCAATCTTCTGGTTCACTATGATAAAAAAAAAGGTTATTTCCTCTACATGTATTCAATTGTATTCGTACATATATTATCTTCCGCAAGTAATATTCTTAATGGGTGTGATTTCGCCAAATTTTCTTCTTTGGTTGGTTTTCTATTATAATGTTGTTTGGATATCACGACACGAGAGTTTCTAGTAGCTGGTGCCAATAAATCATTAAAGACCTTTCTACTGCTGCTACCATTATTACTGTTATTCACTCTCTCAAAAGTGGTATCTAAAGGTTGAGTATCTTCTGCCATAGGAGAGAAAGGTAATTCAGTTGACTCTTGTCGATTAAACAATTCGCTATTAAATAGTTGGTTTGGTATGCTTGATCTTGGTAACACTGAACGCGCTGGTTGTTGTGGGGGATGCTGATGATGAGGGTGTGGAGCTGCTGAAGTAAATGCTTCAATGTTGGGAAAGTAGCTGTTTGGAGTAGTAATAAGGGTTGTAGTGGTGGAGGCGGAATTAGATGTCGTAGAAGCGGCTGAATTACGGACAGTGGTATTATTAATAGTAGGATTGTTGGGTGAATTGGAAGAGTTGAAGTTGTAAGAAGATGAAGAGGGTAATGGGGATACAACATCGTTTCCTAAAGAAATGGAGTGAACACTATTGCTGCTATCAGAGATGGTTGAACAGGGCGAAGAAGGAGAGTTGACGAAGTAATGAGGCGTGGCGTTGCTATCACTACTGTAATGTCTTCCTCTATGGGCAACTGTCATTGGTAAGGTAAGAGCAAACCTGGATCCAACGCCTTCTTCAGATTCCACCCAAACACAGCCACCCATTCTATTGACCAAAGTACTTGAGATGGCTAAACCCAGTCCAGTACCACCGTATCTTCTTGCTGTTGAAATATCGATTTGAGAAAATGATTTGAACAGTTTGGGTAATCGATCTGCTGGTATGCCAATACCGGTATCTGTCACCGAGACTTCTAAAACAGTCCTCTCGTTAAAATAGTCTGCATCTTCGTCTGCATGGTTACTGCCTGGGGAAACAGTGTTATTCTTGCTGTTGCCTGTTAGATTATCTTTTCTTTCTTGCATAGCACGAGTCCAAATTGTTTCAATCTTTGCATCGTATCTTTCTTTAAATGTCATACGCCGTCCTTCTCCTGGATTTTGCTGTGAAATAGAAGGAGTACGAGGGGTTGGCAAAAATCGTTTAAGACGAACAAAAATTCCGCCTTGTTTTGTAAACTACGTAAATGATTAAAACACATACATATATACTCACACACGAACCTTGACTGCATTCGATAATAAGTTTAATAGAATCTGTGTTAATCGCATTGTATCACCCAAAAAATAATCGGGCACATCAGGATCGATTCTCCAAATAATAGGTAAAACTGTCTTCCCCTTCTTATGCATCATTGGTCTTAATATACCATTACTTTCCAACTGTTGTATAAGTTGAGGAAGAGGTATATTGTCATCTTTGTCAGAAGGACATTCCAATACATGAACAAACTTATTTTGCTGATTCATTGCTGATTGATGTCTAGCCATACTGAGTGTATCTAACGATAATGCCCGTTTAATAAATCCTTTTTTTTTTTTTTTTTTTTTTTTTAGGGGAATGATAATATTACTATTTACCTTTCATGCATTTTCTTACACTAAATCTTCTACTTTCAAGCTTAAATTTGGGATCATGATTCAATTTTGAAATATCCAGAATATCATTAACAATCTATTTCATTAAAATTAGCTTCGATCTTAAATTTTGATAATATTTGGGGGATATTTTACAGTTAAAATATGATTACCGCTTGTTTGAACTAGCTCTAAATGTTCTACTTGTTCATAGTTCAAGTTGATTCTTTCTTGTAATAGCAAATCAGTCAAAGCAATGACTGCATTCATAGGCGTTCTATTAGATAATAATGTAAGATTCACACACAATATTTTTTTAAAAATAGAAAAAACCTAATTTCATGACTCATGTCTGCTAAAAATTTTAATTTATTTTCTGCATCCAGGACAGCAAGGTCTCTTGCAATCATTAACTGTTCTTCCTTTCTCAACTGATTCATTTCGTTCACGCATCTAGTTTCAAATGTACATAACAGTGTTTCCAATTCGTTACTACTCTCATCGCTCATAACACATAGCAATCCTTTTTCTTCGTTCTTTCCATTTTCCAATCGGATGCCAATAAACTGCTTGAATTCTGGATATACCTCCACTTCCCTCGAGCCTCCGTTTTTGCTGATACATGTTGTGGTTTCTTTGTTCAACAATGTTTTCATATAAGGTGAGGATATATCTAACAAAGATAATGGAATGATGCTATTTGGTCTCCTATGTAATAAAATATATTAAAAAAAGGCTGTAAACAAATTGTGTATTACATGCACTTGTCATCTTCTATCTTTGTCGAATAAATGGTCCGAACCATTAAAAAATGATCTCCAATATCATTAACCACTCGTTCACTACTAGTGGGCTCTTCGCTGAGATGTTGGTACTTGTCAGGGGAGTCTGACCGAGAAATAACGTTGTATTTGCCTTCCACTTGACTATAAATACTCGATAATTGCTTATATTCTTCAGGTGTCAGCAGCTGTAACAATAAACAAGTGTGTGCCTCAGTCTGTTCAACCAATTCTTTTGAAAGACATTCTAAAAATTGAATCCCACAAAATGGGAATGTAGAATGGAAGATGGCTTCTTTAGAAATATAAGCTTTCTTGTTGACTTCTTCGTTATCAGCTAAGCTCATTTAAACCAATAAATAAAATATATAAAAAAGAGATATAGTAACAGAAAATGTATGAGTGAGAGTAAGAAAAAAAAATATTTGGGGAAAGAAGAGGGGCAAAAAAAAAAAATGTAGAAAGGAAAAAAAAAAAATTATAGGAAAAAAGATTTATTTCTATTTTCTGTTTTTTTTTTTTTTTTTTTTTTTTTTTTTTTTTTTTTTTTTTTTTTTTTTTTTTTCAACCAAAATTGTACTGTTTTTTAGACCATACGATGTATACACAGAATACACACGAGGTTTTATTGTGATGACATAATCAAGCATTCTGCGATTCACCTTTGTCACCGGCACAAGCGCTCTTTTATTTTTTTTTTTTTTTTTTTCGAAAAAAGGAACAATGTCATCTGTTTGAATCATGTCAGTTTCTTAAAAACAGGCTAATTTTCCATCGTTTAATACGCGTGAATTCCCTTAAAATCCCCTCACAGAAGCCAACAGGTAATCGGAATCAAGACTTTTGTTTTGAAATGCAGGTTGTTGTTTGGTGTTATCTTCAACAGGTGAAACAGTAACTTGCATTCTATAAATGACAAATTGATGTGATTGTTGACAGTGAAATTATGCATTCCTTTCTTTCGCTGATAATTGTGCTCAAGAAAATACAACACATATATGAACGCGTTTTAACAAGTGCCTTTGCTTACAGACTACATGATCAAACTTGAAATCTGCAAAATCGCAAGAATTCATTTGTTTTTCTGTCACGACCATTTTGTTCTGGATGTTGCTGTCTTCCATCGCCATTGGTATAAAACGGAATTATTTGCTGCTATTATGTATATATAAGCAGGAATTAGTATGATACAATAAGAGAAACAGTGCAATCATCGGCTATGTTTATTTTAAGCAATTTCACCCTTTTAAGTACACGTTTGTTGTTGGTTATCTGTATAAGAACTTTTCTTCTGTTTTCCTTTATTCTAAGTTTTGTTTTCAATCCAGGAACTCATAGCAACAATAAAAAACCAACATTACAAAAATATGTTACTCTTCAATGTGGGAAGAGAACTTTTTTAAAGTTTTCTTGCATGTATCTCATGAGGCATATATCGTTCTGACTAAGAATGACATCAAAACATCATAGCAGCGCATGTATATTACTTGTTACATTGTCAAGGTACTCTTTCCGTCAAACTCTAAAAACGGTTTTGCATGCTAAAAAAAGATCAAATTTGGAAAAATATGGCGATTAATCTCTTCAAAATCAACGAAAAAATTGAAAAACGACTACCTGGTTACCGGCGATATAAGAAAATACCTTAATAAAGATTGATGATCACAGTTATTTTTTAAAAATACAATGAGAATTCAAGTTTGCTTTAGAGTTGAATCGACCTACATCTTCAACAAATGTCTATTGGAAAGCCAGTGAGTTAACGATGTCGATATCGCCTCTGATGAAATTCCTACTGAAAAAACAGTGGACCAAAGGGAATGAAACGATTGGTATATCATGAAAGAAAAGCTTGTAAAGGCATATCTTCGTTCTTTGAAGAAAAGCAAGAGGCGTGCAAGGAATGTCCTGCAATGATTTTGCTTCATGTCTTCCCGGAATCAACCAAAAATCCCAGACAAGGTTTCCACTTTGGTCTCCTTGACTTTGTTTACCTGACGAAAACGATTGGGTATTTGTCCAATCACTCTTGGGCAAAGGTACTGAATAAGAACAATGGCCAAATACCTGGTGTAACTATATTTTTCTTTATATTTATGCTACTTTAACGATGTGCAGTTTGTTCCAGTTACCAAAAAGTCCTTGAACAAGGCATACCTGCTCTACTGAAGACTAATAGTGTATGCCAAGAGCTCCGTCCGTAAAAGACACGGAATTAAGGAATTTACTTGTGTTGTTTGTGAAGTAAGAATTAGCTACAAAGAAACCAGCCTTTCTAGATTATTTATTTTTATAGGGTTCCCCAAAAAATCAAGTGACAATGGACGGTAACTTCCAGCTAAAGAGATACATGGGGGTGGTCAACAAACCAAATGGCCAGAAGTTGCCAGACCTTTATGACGAAGAGGCAGAAGGGAGACTCTGGGGTTCTCATGAAGAAGTCGAGGCCCAGAGTGGCCACATAATCCAAAAGGATATAAGCAAAAATAAATTATTAAAGCTATAGTTAACAAATGTGATAGTGTGATTTGGAAGTCTTGGAAAACGACTTTAAGGCTGTATCCGCCAGACACTCTAAGAATGCCGTCTTTGATGAAAATGGTGTTTGCCTTGGGCTGTGCCCGTCATGGAATCCCAACACGGTTCTTTGACATCAGTTGACGAAGGACAAAAAAAAAAAAAAAAAAAGCTTGTGAGCATATTTATTAATTGTCGGATTGTCTCTTATAGTATAGCTTACTGTTGCAAAAAAATAATAAAAAAAAATTACCCATAAAAAATCCCTTCATACAATTTTTTACAGTCATGCTACTTGAATGTTATACGCGTCTTGTTACTTTTGTTCATGTAATATTTATCTCTTCAATTCGTTTCCAAACACTTTTTGTTATTTATTTTGTCATAAATAGGTACAAATCTTTTCGACGCCACAACACTCATATATCTAAATTTCTCTTTTAACGGACCACGACCGCATATTCCTTAAACTTCCCCCATAACGTTTAGTCTTTTTGATTTCATCTATAATACAAGTACACATATTTTTTTTATTCCAAATAACAGACAACTTTCTCTAGTCGCTTTTAGGTTCCATCAGTTTATGTTCATGAAGATCCATAGCCCACATTGCCGCGCTACAAGAAAAGTATTAAAATTATTTTAAACTATGTCATATATCCTTACCCTATTTGGTTAGTATATATAAACACGTAGCCCGCGAAAGGAATCATCTCAAGAACCGTGGCCATTAAACCAAAGCGATAGTACTGCCAGAACCTTGCATCCACTCTTCGATGGATTTGCGCCTTGGACCAATGATACAGATTAAAATAACGTTTATGTGCTTCCCCTGTTCTAAAAAGCGCTTGTATACCAATAAAGGCAGCCGGACCAATGACGGGCAAAATATTGAGTGGCAAGGTCAAAATAAAGATTGTGGGTCTCAAAAAAAAACTGGACCAGGAATCATCCATCTGGGCAGCGATAATGGCCACATCTCGAGGCGAAAGATAGGCGTGTTTCTTCAAATCATCTGTTACTTGAGCTGGCCCACCTACCTTTTCTGCGACTAAGAGCGTGTCCATTGTGGGGTTCGGGAGTCCTTTTCTTTCGTCTAAGATGGAATCAAATAAACGGTCTTGGATCGAACCAACAAAGTACACACCTAGCTGTACTGTCAGTGTCGCAGCTTCGACAGAGCACAGGATAGCTGCAGTGGCTGTAGCCATAGATAACGAAAATGCCTCACTTGTCTTTGGCTCAATAAGTTCTCGATAGACCTTGTATATTATACTCTTTTGAGGGCCATAACCAAACCTGAGAAGTGGGATGACGGTGATTACACTTGCGGCAACAACTTTCAAGACAGAAACAAAGATCGGACCGGCATATCTTTTGGGGTGATGTAAAAGGTGAAGAAATCCTCGAAAAGGATAAAGAAAAGTGCGGATGTCTTCAAATCTTGATTTTAAAATTTCTGGTTTAATCATTTTATGCAAGGAAGAGAGAGAAACTAAGTGAATTTGTAGTGTGACTGGATTTTAAGGCAAACACATTTTCTGCTTCTTAAGTGTTTCTTTTTTTTTTTTTTTCCTTTAAAAAAACAACACGCACATAAAAAAAAGCTCTCACACCCAACTTGTTTGAACGATCAGGAACAGTTTATAATGACTTTAAAGAGCGGAGATTTTGACAGCTTTCATACAACAAGTATAGAAGGGATTTCAATGAAAATAAAACCTTTTCGTCAGTGTATGTTTTTGCTAGACGAACTATTGTCTTGCTACAGCTGTGTCGAATTTATTGAACCAGTACCAGCAGAAGCCAGTATATATCATCAAGAAATTAAAAGTCCAATGGACTTTATGACTTTGGAACAAAACTTGTTTAACAATAAATACAACACCTACGAAGACTTTCGACAAGATCTTGAGCTTATTTGGAAAAACGCAACTACATTTCATCGCGACTTTGATGAGATTTATAAAGAGGCAGTTAGTTTGTACAAGAAATTTATTGCATTAGAATCCTATTTGCTAGGAGAAGGGTCAACGTAAGTTTGTATATTTTAAGAATGTTCTTTGATGCTTATTGAGTTATTTTAGACCAGAATTCACGTCGTTCCCAACAAAAGATAAAGACACATTGCTTCAGCGGCCAACTCCAGACGAGAAGGTGCTCCATGTAAGATTTCCAATGTACTTGGATATTTCACCGCATAGAAAGAGGTTTGAATATGAAGATCGTTATTGTTAGTATATATCTAATGTATAATAGCAACCTGTATTTTATTCGGACAATTCCAGGAGGTAGCAGCCCATCAAGAAAGTACAGAGGATACAATAACGTGATTAGACTATTCAATCAGCTCAATTTACCCTTTACCAAACGCCTGAATGATATACAGCTCACTCTGCCGTTACCTCGATTTTACATTGCACAAAATCGGGATTTGCTTACAAAAGCAATACAAGATCCAGAAGGTTTAATCGCAATCCTTTTCGATGTCAGTTTGGAGCCTATTTTGGGTATAACAGAAAATATTTTAAAATTCACTTCAAAGGTAGCGATTGTGGAGCCTATAGGAGAAATACATACATTTGATAGAGGATCACTTCCTGAGAACGAAAGATTCGAAAACCCACCGAGTGTCTGGATGAAATTTAATATTATAAGAGTTGTGGAAAAGGTAGAAGCAGTGTTTAGCAATGAAATGCATCGATCGCTTTTACGAGGGTTTTATGGGGTTACGCGTGTATCTACTAAACAGTCAGATTTGAAAAGAGTGTCACGTCCTGAACTCTACGAAGCATTCGTTAGAACCATCATAGACTCTTTTTCGAGTGCCAGACCAGAAAACATTGACATATCAAATCATCAAAGCAATCCAGCAAAGAGTCATACATCGACAGCAACAACAAATACTATGGAAAAAGAAGCCAGTCAAACGAATCCTCTTCCTAATCAACCAGAAAATACTCTGACCCATAAAAAAAACTCGAGTACCCCATTGCCATCTATGTTAACACCACTTAAAACAGATAAATTTATTACAAATCCTACTTCAGAATCGGACAATGTGTCGACCAAAGAAGAATTTTCGGTTATCAGTTTTCCTGCAAATAAAGACGACACTACAATACCTTCTGATAATAAGCAAGAACAATGGATTGGGAATCTTTCCCCTCATCCATCTCAAGACACACTACAGAATTCTCTCAAAACCGACCTTTCACCCCAGTCTTTTCCTTTGTCCATACCAGTGGAAGTTTCTAGTGTGGATCAAACATGGAGCCAAACCCCAAGTCCTAATACATACATACCACCGGTAATTCTTAAGGAGACAACAGAAACCCCCAAGTTAAATTCACAATACCCTGCTCTTGAAAAACAGCCAAAAGTTACTGACAAGTGCTCCATACAAGATGTTAATGCTTCCAATTTATACCCTGTCGAACAAAACGAGGTTTTTTATGACAACATACTAGCAGTCGGAGCAATCCCAGAGAACAATAAGGATGTTATCATAACTCCCTCATTCGCTCAAGAATTGTCCAAAAATTTGCCTCAACACGTCGAACCTACATATTGTTCTTTAACAAATCATTATAATCAGTCTTCTCTTAAAGAAAAAAGCACACAAAATCCCAACGATCAGTTGATGAAGCATTTAGTCAAACAGCCAATGCATTTATCTCCTGGTGAGATATCGGCACTCAAGCAAACGTTACAGCAAGTACAACACCGAACGATACAACGAACACAACAGCAAATACAACCAAAACCACAACAACAGGTGCCTCATAAAACACAACAACAATCACTGCGTACGATGTTCCAGCGAATGAATAATCAAAAGCAAAAGCAAACACAAGCTCAAACACAAGCTCAAACACAAGCTCAAACACAAGCTCAAACACAAGCTCAAACACAAGATCAAACACAAGATCAAACGCAAGATCAAACACATACATTACAGCAATTATTACAGCAAACATTAAAACAAAAATTAAGAGTAATGCAACAACAACAGCAACAAACGGACCAGAAAGCACAGCCAATAAACAACAACGACAGCTATTCTGAAGCAATACAGATCATTGAACAAGAGAAGTCAATAGGCCCCCCGGATCTGTCCAATAAGAATACAGAGTCTGCAAATTTCCTCGAGACTCTTGAAATGGAACCGAAGGAATCTTTAAAGCCTATCACGACTAAAGAGGAGATGTTGGTTCAAAACAAAACACTCGTCGAAAAATTGACAGAGACCGTTTCCGAGAGCCTAGAAAATGCCAAGGAGCCTGTTTCTATTCCAAGACAAATCGAACTTTACGAAAATCGAAGCAAATTCTTATTTTGCGAGTTACTTGATTGTAAGTATATAAATATATATATTAAAATGAACACAATCTTTGTTCATTTTGCTAACAAACTCTATGTTTTTTCCCTTTCTTTCTTTCTTTTCTTTTTCTTTTTCTTTTTTTAGTTTCAAAAAAAATATCTGTACCCGTTGAGAATATCAAAAACTATTGTTTTGATATCAAATCCTCACCGAATGCTGAAGGTTATTTCAAACAAGTCTATTTTCTTCGGGATAACAAACACAAGGTCGTTCAGACCTTTCGAAGGATGACAACCGCACAAAGAGTAACGGAGATTGCCAGTCTGCTGATATTAAAGAACATGCCCCATATTGGACAGATCACAGAAGTGATTGAAGAAAAGGGCGAGATTATTGGACTCTCAATGGAACGCTACCAAAAGACGCTGAAACAGTATGCGCATGCTCATTCTCATCATCGATTGACAGCGCACCAGAAGATGGACTTGGTGATCCAGTTGTTGGAGTGTATGAAGACTATCCACGATCATGGACTGGCGCACCGAGACCTGTCCGAGGTGAACTTTATGGTGAACGAGACCAAGGAAAAGCTGCCGGATGGAAGCTATAAAGCCCAAGTTTATCTGATTGATTTCGGAAAGTCGACCTTTGTCTTTCCCAATGATGTGACACGTTGGTGGATTCAGCTACCTCCTGGGGAAGAAGAGTGCAGTGATATTGTACCTACAACAGAAGAGGAGTTGGTAGAGTGGTGTGAACAGTTGCCATGGATGAGAGCTAAACCGGATCATGGCTATCGACTCTATCGATCGATCCAGACCATGCCCAAGAGTCGAGTGGATACAAATGAGCTCTCGTGGTTAATCAATCCTCTGGCGGAAGATATGTATTCGATTGGCACCATTATTTGGAAGATGTTTTCTGAAACAGAGCCGTGGTATGGTATTTTGGAAACAGACATCAGAAGCTTGAGAGAAATTGTAGGTGATGATTATAATATAGAGAAGGCACTAGAGCGAGAGGTACCTGGAAAATTGAGTAAACAGTTGCTGCTTTATGCCTTGAAGGTAGTGCCTCAAGAACGAAAATCTGCTGGTGAGATATTAGAATGGATTTCCAACCCAGAGATACAGAGCGAACTTATCAAAGAATGGCAGGCCTATGCACCTATCGACCGACAAAAGAGACACGCAAAGAGGTTTGGGGATGAAACGATGAACCAGATGTCAGTCAAAAGGCAAAGATCAGGACGTTTGAGCCGATCGAAAACAGTTGCAATATCGCCCTCTTAATTCTTTATTGTACATATTATTTATAGAATTAGAATAAAGCTGTTGTTGTTTAAATGGGTAAAACAGATGCGGCTCTTCTTCCAATATATGAAGTGCCGTATCTCAACGTAGCCACTCCTCCTGGGATATAGGAGCCAACATACCTAATAATCATATAAGAAAAAAAAAATAATTTGAGTTCACTTCTCTTACCAGATCAAAGCAATGATTTGAAGTGCTGAGAATATGATGATCAGTATCAAGTTGCGTGCCTAATATTTTTGTTTTAATTATGCCGAATGAGATAAAATTCACTTACACCTAATGCAGCATATAAAGTCAATACCATAGACCCTACATATGATAATGTAAAGGGTAAACGTTCCATTGATATCATATGTTGAATATGAGACCATGGACCGCGTAACAATGCCACACTCAATAATATTAAAACACTACCCACTATAAAAAAAAAATGAATTCTCTCTCCTCTCTTCCTTTCTCTTTTTCTATTACATGTAAACGTAGCTGCGAATTTTCCAAGGAATAAAGGCAAGAAAAAAAAGGACTACAAAAACCTGTAGTTAGTAAAGAGAGAATATGGGCAATAAAAAATAAATAAATACCAAGCAAAAGCAACCAATTCCTAATGCCAAGCAAAGAGCAAATGCCATGACTCTCTTTTACAGTTAATGTATAAGTATACATTGAGAAGGGTGAACTTTTTTTATATATATTAATCTACCTCCAATCGAGACAGTTGATACCAAGGTTCTTCCTCTTCTTCTACATTAGTACCGATGGGTATATAACCTTGGACTGTGCTTGAGACATTAGAAAAAGTATTTGAAGCTGATTCACGCAAAGATTCAAATGCTGATTTATTTGTATTATTTGTTGGTAAAGCTATATTGTTGTTTCCTCTTGACAATTGGAAATTTCGTAGCGAATTTTTAAAGGTACTCTCTGTTTGAGACATTTTTTTGGGTGAAAAGAAACAAATAGAAAAAAACAAGTCAATTTTTTCTTTTTTTTTTTTTTTTTTTATTGGTTGATTGAGATTATGCTATGTAGTAGCTGTTGACCCAATCACGGGCAAAAATGCTTACACGCGATAATCTTTTTGAAAACCATTTTTTAAAGAATGCGTCATGAACTACTGGTTGAGAAAGATAATCCAAGGTATCCTCCACGACAGGCTTAAGGTCATGTATCGTGTATCCAGAAAGTTTCTCGAGTTCGGCTGGCCATTTTGTTCTTCCCAACATCCTTCTTGCCAAACAAACAGAAGCTGCTGCTGCTAGTGAAGGTTTTATGGCCATCGTACGATGGTCAATAGCGCACACCTCCATCAAGTATTTAGACAAGATACGAGTACTGCGCTGGTCATCGCCGTCTATAGCCAGCAAGCGACGCAAGAAATTCAGAGGATTAGCATAACAGATATGGAAATCAAGCACTTGAAGCACCAAACACTCTGCGCGTACAAATTCGTCTTCATCAATTTGACCATCCGTTGTAGAAAGAAAATCTTCAAGAGAAGGACAGTACATCTCTTCGAATTTAGTTGCTACAAACAGTGCAGCAGCACCTACCAACTGAAGTTTAGCTAGAGCCACCCTGCGCACAGACAAAAACCGATCAATGATATTGATAGCCAGAAATAAAGTTTCAGGAAGCAAGGAAAAGAGATAGTGTATTTCAATCACCCAGTCAATCAACACACCTCGTGTAGACCAGGTAATCTCGCGTTGAATCTTATCGATATAGTTGGCATCAGGTCTATAGTCGTTTTCAGCCATTTTGAGTCTCTCAAAGATTTCAACTGTATATTCAGCTACCATCATCGGATCGTTGCATTGGACTTCTTCAAACGAGGATTTCATTTGAAGCATCACACTCTGTGCTCGTAAATCTTGTTTCTTGTCAAACGCAATCGCTTCGTCATTCAATTCCAGCTGAAGGTGCTTGGGCACCAGATCATGTGGCTGCAATTCTTGTCCGTCATTAAATCCAAGTGTTTCGTTGTGATTATCGAGATGAACAAGCGGTGCATTGAGCTGTGTATCTATATTCTTGTATGGCTTAATTCCCTCATTATCCTGTTCTTCGCGAGGGCGTTTTCTGTTCTGTTGCATGAATATTCTCTTTCTCAACATGGGTTTAACACTGTCTGGTACTTTGATAGGCACAATAGGCACAATAGAAATATGCGCTTCTGAGTTCTCTTCGTATCTTGATTTATTGTCTTCAAAAAAATCCTTAACAAGTGCAGCTTGTATCGCATCCGCCTCTTGTTGGGTATTTTTTTTCTTGGCTTGCGCATCATCAGAAGCCTCAAGTTTATTCCCACCAGGTATTTGTGTAGACTAGCAAAATGTGAGCACTTTTGATTGTTTCTTCATTCGTTTTTTTTTTTTTTTTTTTTTACCTTCAAAAGACTACCATAAGTTTTTTTGACATTATTGCTTTTATCAGAAAGAATCGATCTTGCCTTTTCCTGTAGTGGTTGAGAAATTCCCATCCCTTTAGTAAAATGAGAAAGACCTGCCCCTCTAGTTGGTTGAGAAAGTCCTACTCCTTTCGCTGTACGAGAAGAGATGTCTGATTTCGTTACTGTTTCATTGGGCTGTCTTTCTATAATGTTTTCCTATGAAACTTTGAGTTTCTATTGATATGAATAGAAGCTTACGCGTCCTTGTATGGTTCGGTTCATTTTTTTATTTGTATGTATGTATGCTTGTATGTATAAAGATAATGCAGATGTCTTTTTTTTTTTTCTTGTTGTTAATGTATGATTGATGAGAGAATTATGTAGAAGATGGCTTTTTCGAGAAAAAAAAAATTTACAGAACACCTTTTTAGACACTGAAAAAAATAAAAAAAAAAAAAGACAAGAAAAGGGCAAACAGACAATAAAATGATATTGGAGAGAGTTATTTTTTTTAAAAAAAAATATTGTGACGTTCACACAGACTCGAATGAATAGGTGCTCTCTGAGCCACGCTTTATTTTCTGTATCACTACAAGAGACAATCCGACTAAAAAGGAAATCCACAAATAAAACTTTAAATTCAGCATGTGAAGAAAAATTAGCTAAAAGAATATGATGGTTAAAAATTGACTTGCGTTTAATTTGAATGAGCAAGAGAGAGAGAGAGAGAGAGAAATGCTAGTAGATATTTCTCAAGTAATGTTATTTGAACCTACCGAGTGAACTTTTGTTTGTTCAGCGATAACTGAACTGGATAATTTTATTGTGGTCTTGGGCAAACCCGATGTTCTGTCGGTTGCTGCTGTCTTCTACGTCTTGTCCCAGTTCCAGTTCCAGGAGCATCTCGATTGAATCTGTCTGGGACGTCATCTTCAGTTCGGAGAGACCTGATAATATACAACATATTGAGACAAGCAGCCAAATCTTTATTCCACAGACGAGGGCCAAAGGTTCTTGTAATGGACAAAAAAAAAAAAAAAAAAAAAAAAAAAAAAAGTTAGGACATTACACAGAAAATCCCAAAAAATTGTCAAAATTCTATAAGGAAACTCCTTATCCTTGTTATAACGAAGGTCAAATATCATGACGAAATCGACCATTTCATCTCTGGTCATTTAAAGAAAAAAGAAGGCCACGGCGTCATTAAATGTTCAAATACAGGAAAACGCATGAGTGGTATAAAGAAATTAAGCCCCAAAATGTTCAAAGTTGCAATCTTTTGTGAAAAATCATAAAACTAATACAATGAAAAGTGCTTTTTTAAAAAAAAAAAAAAAAAAGAGGTGGGAGGGGGAGGTTATTAAAAAAGAAAATCTCTCTCAACTCAGAAATAAATCAATCGTGTTAATGTTTATGCATTTCTTTATTTTATTTTTTCGTGTTTTCAAACATGACCATTTGGAACAGATTACCTTTAGATTTTCTTAAACATTTGAATTTTTAAAGTGATAGTAACCCAATATTTTGCCACTTCTTTCAGTTTCCAAGACCTTGGAACAATGTTTCTTACAAAACTGCGTATTACATGATATGCAATTACGGAAGGGAAAAGGCGTTCTGATATTAAACTAGCACTCGATCTTTTAAAATTTGTGGATATAAATAAGAAAAAAAAAAAAAATATAATCCGTAAAGAACGATTCAAGAAAATCTTGTTTTAATTTTGCAAACGTATTTCCACCTCAATTGATTATAAAATTTTATAGAGAACTTTGGCCGAATCTTATTAGTTATTCAATTTTCTGTGCTTGGTATTATAAAAACCAGCTAAAAAAAAATAATATACCTCCTCCTCCCTCATTATCCATTCATAGCCAACTTGTACATCATTATTACATGAATGAATAAAACAAAATTTATTTTTATATTCAAACTCTTGACCTTCGGATAGGAGGAAGAGGACGATGATCCAAAGAATCATGTCTTTGTATATAATATCTCTTTTCCCACAAGTCACCATAATCCTCTACTTCATCATCATCATCGTAGTGATGAAAGCGATCGTTCATCATCCTATTTGACGACCAAGGTCTATTTGATGTATATCTACCACTACTACTGCTAGGACGGGTATAATGCTGAGGTTCATCATAAAATTCATCTTGAATATCCTTTTCCTCTTCTTCACTTTCTTGAGCTTCATAAGTATAGAGTGTAGGTACCTCCTCAAACCTCACTTTTTTCTTTTGTTGCGGTGGTAATTTCTTTCGATGGATTCTCTGTTCCAGTTGAGGGCTCATCACATAGGAAGGATGGTATTGAACTGGCTTCCTCTTTATTTGCACATGGTGTGGTTGAGGTGATAACACAGGTGAATGGATCATATAGGGTTGTGGTTGAGTCAACATGGAATTATAGGCTGCTGCTGTGTTCATAATATATTGAGCAGCTGTCATGACCGACATATAATTGGGTTGATTAAACATCATCGGATTTGTGTAAATACCAGGATGAAACACAGATGGTATTTGTTGTTGTTGTTGTTGTTGTTGCTGCTGCTGTTGTGGTGGTGGTGCTGGCAATAGTGGTGACGGTGTTTGTCGAGATGGAACGATATTTGTATAGACATCTACAGTAGAAGATGCCTTGATAGCACACTCAGTAACTTGGTTTGGATAATAAGCTTTCAAGATATGAAGCACATTCTCCCAGAAATCAAGTGACATTGTTTTAAATTTGGATGCTGGTTGGCTATGTATGTTTGAATCTTGGTCGTCGTCTTTACTACGAAGATCTAGTACGATGATCTTGACTGAAGTATCTGGTCGTTCATCAAATATATGAGGTATCCGCCCTTCCTTTTTGATACCAGTGACTGCAGCCCACAAAAAAAATGAGTTAATATTTCGTCTTTCTCTCTGTTTAAAAATTACTGCATTATACCTGTTATCACAGGTGGTATCCTATTTGTTGTCGTTGGTCTTCTTATTCGAACATGAGGATCTGGTTTTATGGGTGAACAGTGAACATAAAGTACAACTGGGTCATTGGGCCCACACACTGTGGTGGTGTCGAGATGAGTCAAGTTGTTAGATTCCAGTTTGAATAGTTTTTTTTTTTTTTTTTTTTTGAAAAAAAAAAAAAAGAAAAGTGTAACAATTAAAAAAAAAAAGGGAAAAAAATACGTTTCCCGTTCTTTATTTTTTATTTTTTCGAAATGGGTTACTTGCAGAAATATTACAAAGTAATTTTTTTTCTATAATATATGGTTTTATGAGTACTATTGTAAAGTATAGGTACCTTAGTCCATATAATACTTGTTGTCAATGATACACTGTTGATTGTACACACTGAAATTCTAAAAATGAAAAAAAGATTCAAGTAGTTATGTAAAAAAAAAAAAAAAAAAAAAAAAGAGA
>JNDS01002755.1:0-27529 GCA_000697035.1 Rhizopus stolonifer B9770
AGAGGAAGCTATTGAAAGAAAAAAGGGCAGTGGCAGACCTGTAGGAAGACCACCTACCTTGAGAGAAGAGCATGAGCAATTTTTAAAAGAGCTTATCGATGGTAAACCAAGCTTAGTTTTGGAGGAGATGATGGACAATTTGACAAACAAGTTTGAGGACCTGTCCATTTCAAAAACCGCTCTTTACAACTTTGTAACTGAAAGGTGCAGAATTAGTTTGAAGAAAGCACATTTTCATTCGGTAGAGCGAAACAGCCCTGAAAAAATCCAGGAGAGACACGATTGGGTATTGAAGTGGAATGAGACAGACCTTGATTTCACGAGTAACTGTATCTTTATTGATGAGGCAGCTTTCCATATCAACATGAAGCGATCCGTTGCATGGTCAAAAAAAGGAACTCGTGCCGTTGTAGTTGTACCCAAAACAAGAGCTAAAACAACAACTATTTTGGGGGCTATCTCTCCCTATGGTGTAGTAAACATCAAAGTAAGAAGGCCAAGAGTACTTATCCCTTCGAAGAAGAGAAAGACAGCTGGTAGTGTTCAGGCTGCTGGAAATGCCAAAGGAGGAACTGTGACTGGACACTACTTCAATTTCATTGCAAGTACCCTTGATATTTTAGACAAACATGAACAATTCAAAGGCAACTACATTGTTATGGATAATGCTCCTATTCACAAGAATGCTGATATCAGAAAATACATTGAGCAACGTGGATACGGCTGTGTTTATCTTCCAGCCTATTCCCCTGAGCTCAACCCAATTGAACAATTCTGGTCAGTATGTAAGAGCAAGATCAAAAGGGAAGAGCTTTTGCAGGAAGAGACATTGTCGTCTAGAATTGGAGATGCGTGTAACACGATCCTTTTGAGTGATCTTCAAGGGTTTTGTAGATACTCAGCCGCTAAATTTGAAGACTGTTTGAACCGTAAGCCGATGTAGTTTTTTTTTTTCGTGCATTTCGTGTATTAATAAACCATGAATATTTAAAATTGATTTGAATGAATTTTTGTCTGGGTTTAAAACAATTTTTTATTTTTAAACCGCACAATTTTTTTTTTTGAAGGTGCACGAATATTTTGTGAAAATAGTGTAGTGTGTCGTTTTTTTCAACGTGTCTTGTATTTTTTTTTTTTATGTCAGCCATTGTTCAACACGCTCAAATAATCGTTTTCAATTCATGTATGCAATAATGATACCCAGAAAACATTAAGGCTTGAATAATGACATCGCATTCAAACAGGACTGCTGTCTGATTCATGTTGTTCTATTGCAGAAAAAATCAAACGGGGTTTTATTGTTAAAAGCCACGCAGAAACAAGTTCAGACCCTTTTCTCTTTTTTTTTTTTTCGTTCAAATGAAAAGAAAGCAAAGTAATGAAGCCTCGACGAGATATGAGAGCTTTGGTATATGCCATTCATAAGTTATTCTTTATATTTCTTCGTATTTAGTAGATTTAAAGTGAGTTTTTTTAATAGTCATACTTTTTATTGGTTGAAAGAAATTTTTTTTTTTGAGCAATGTGACTTGACCCAAATCAACGGAGTTTCACAAAAATCTATAAAAGATCGCATTCATCAGAACTTTTTTTTTTTTCCTTACACTTGCATTTTCTCTGAAAATTTCAAATGTTACTATACTAGGGCGTAGGAGTCTTTATGGCTTGCAATTTATCTGCGCATATCCTTAAGTAACTCAAGTAAAAACAAGGGATTATCGAAGTATAGTTATGAGTAGCTTGATCCGAGGGATGGTCTTCGGGCCTGAACAGAGTGAAGGTTTGCTTGTAGCTTTCGGTAGTCTGGTTGATATATTCCTAAGCCTAAGGTAGATACTATGTGTCCATTACTGGCGGCGAAACCATATCATCACCATTCTTTTTTATATTTTATTAAAACAAATGAAAAAAAAACCTTTAAATTAAACAAAATTTAGAAAAAAAATATTCTTGGTGGCTGAAAACAAAAAGCCAACGTCTTTTTTTTTTTGTTTTTTCAATTTTTCCGAGACTTTCAAATATTAACCGTGAATTCAATTATTACTTACACCATTTGTAAATGAATGCAAAGGGAAAGTCTGAAGGGAGAAACACGCACTCCAAAACATTTGTCTTTAATGTAAGTCGAAGTCGCCATGACTTTGAGTAAAGAGCTTTCTCACAATTTTTTTTGATCATGACTGATTTTAGTGTACTGAATTAAAAATGGAAATTATGTTTTTATGGCCCTTGTTCATTTGATTTCACAATGTAGGATTCTATTTTATCTCAATACAAAAGGCAAGAGTAGTTGAACTGCATGCTCTTTAAAATGAGTAAATATGATTGTATATACGTCATTTTTTTTTTTTTTTTTTTTTTTTGAGGTCAGACTTTAGCTTTTGTCATTCAAAATTAAAATGAAGGTCATTGTAACAGGAGCATCAGGCTTGTTGGGTAGACAAGTTGTTAAAGCATTTGAAGCTGCCAATTATGAAGGTAATAAGAAGGATACGTTGTCAATTTCTCCCTCATTTTCTAAGCTCCTTCTCTTTCAGTTGTTGGAACAGCCTTTTCACGCGCAACTGACAAGTTAGTCAAGGTAAGACAGAGTCCGGTCCCTCTAATTTACAAAACACTAACATTCAAATAAAAAGCTGGATCTTACTGATGCCGATGCTGTAAAGAGCTTTATACAAAAGGAACAACCTAATGGTAAATGCAATAAAAATAAATGCCTTCAGGTTATTAACCTGCTCCTTTAGTCTTTGTTCACTGTGCTGCTGAACGTCGCCCTGATGTTGCAGAGAGAGACCAAGAGGGTGTATTACGCGTAAGAACACCTTGATCATATTCAAATGTTTTCTAACTAGCCTTTGTAGTTGAACGTAGAAACTCCCAAAAACTTGGCCACAATTTGCAAGTCAAGCGGTGTTATGCTTATCTATATTAGTACTGACTACGTATTTGATGGTACTTCTCCTCCTTATGAAGTAGAAGATAAGCCAAACCCTCTTCAATTCTATGGTCAGACCAAATTGGATGGAGAAATCGCTATTAGAGGTGTCTACCCCGAAGCAGTTATTCTTCGTGTACCTATTCTGTAAGTCTGCCCAGCTGGAAAAAAAAAAAAAAAAAAAAAGTACTTTATTGAGTCGTACTTTAGTTATGGTGAGACTGAATATAATGGTGAATCAGCAGTAAACATTTTGATCGACACAGTACTTGTAAGTAATGGGAGGGTAGGAAAAGATGAGTATAACTTATTTGTTTTGGTTAGTCTAAAAAGGTCGCTCAAGTAGATAATGTGGCTGAGAGATATCCTACAAATGGTAAAATTCAGGGATTAATTTACGTGTCATTTCAACTCACAATTTGAGTAGTGTTGGATGTAGCTCGTGTGCTTAAGGATTTAGCAGGTAAGCTATAAATCCCCCCCCCCTCCAAGATAAATTACTAACCAAAAGTGTAAAGTTAAGAAGATTGAAGAAAAGAAAGACATCAAGGGTATCTATCATTTCTCTGCTCAAGAAGCCTTGACAAAGTATCAAATGTGTGGTAAGATATAGATATATCAAACTGTGAGGAGATGGCTTATTAAACTTATTTACCCAAAAGAAATCTTTGCTAAATTACTCAATGTTCCCTCATCTCATCTTACTCCTCAGAACACAGCTGACCCTTCAGCATCAGGTAAAAAATATAAAGAGGTATTCAATGGATTTTCTTAACACATGATTAGTATCAAGACCCGATAACTCCCACTTGTCCGTCAAGAGCCTTGAACAAGCAGGAATCGATACACATTTTGTTAAATTTGCTACCTGGTTTCAAGATAACTTGAACTCATCTGCTTAAAATAAATTTACTGTGAAGCCTTAACACAAATGCACTATAAATTTCTTTTTAAAAAGAGTGGTGCTTCTTACAATATACAGAAAGACTAACTTGAATTGCTCTTTTTTTTTTTTTAATGACAAATGCGCTCATTTTTTGCCGTGATGTTTCACGATGCTTTTTTCTTTAAACGTGACATTGAGATTTTTTTCCGCTCTTCTTTCTTTTTTTTTTTTCAAAAAAAAATCTAATGAAAGATAAAATAAAACGCATTATTGAGGAACATTGGCCTCTGCTCATTCTTTTTCTTATCATGTAAAAGAACAGTCTTTTTATTTGAAATAAATAATCCTCTCTTTTCTAGATTTTTTGGATTTGGATATCAAGCAATTCCCCTTTTCTCATGGCTGTATTGTCCTATTGTATTGTGGTATCTCAGACACCAACACTATAAGCGTATTGTTCTAGTTTATGCGACAAGTAGTATAGCTTTTGCATTAGGCTTTATCGGGTCCTTTATAGTTTCCGATACCGGTTCAAGGTTCCCAAACGCAGCCTTGATTATCTGTAATCACCGCACTTTCTTCTTTAATCTACAGAAAAAAATCCTGATTTAATTTTTTTTTTTTTTATAGCTGTGTCCTTTGTGCTCAACTGTATATCACACACCCCTTTTCTCGGTGACAGATATTTAACACAGCACAATGACTGTGTTTGGACTCGTGTATTTTTTTTCCCGTGCGCATGGACAAGTCTATGGTTTCTCAATCAAAGATTTGGCATTATCGGCGACTATTTCAACTTGTCCACAGCCTTGACACACTGGCCAGAACTGGCTCAAAGTGCTTCATTGGGAGGTAGACCTCTTCTTGATTTTTTGGTTGCATGGTTCGCGACTACTGCAATAGAGATCCCAGATTATATTTCAACATGGCAGATTCATCCACAAGAGATCCTTACACAAGACGCAGTAAAAGGTCCATCGCGTTTCAAACATCCTGTTCCTTTATACGGTGTGCTTATGGTAGCAATTTATATCTATGGTGGGGCTCGTATCAATATTCACACAGGGTCGTTTTATCAAGTTTCTTATCCTCATTATGTACCCAAACATCAACCTGTGGGATGTGTTGTGGGTGGTGGATCAGTGTTCCCTGATCTTCAGTTTAACCATGGCTTTTGGTTCAATAAATCTACCGAATTGGTCGAGGTATATATATATATATATATATAACATTGTTTAATCCTTTCTATTTCTATTGATTCACACATACACTACTTTCTTTTATAAAGGCAGGTGCCAAATTAGTTTTATGGTCAGAATTGGTAGCTGTAGTACAGAACAAGGAAGAAGAGGATATATTGCTACAACGGGCAAAAGACTTTGCAATAACGCATCAAGTATATCTTGCCATTACATATGGTCTTTTAGAACCTGTGGAGAAAAACAAACTTGTGTTTTTAACAAAAGGTGGAGATATTGCTATTAATTACAACAAAGCACATCCGGTGCCTTTGGCGGTAAACCAACAACAACAAAAAAAAAAAAAAAAAGGCAATTGTTGGTAAATTTCCTGTTGTTTACGTTTCATTTAATAGGAAACACAACCTCCTGGAGATCCTATTATTCAGTCTGTATATACAGAGGAATTTGGTAGAGTTGGGGCCGCGATATGCTTTGATTACAATTTCCCACATCTTCTTCACCAAGCAAGTGAGCTTGACATTGATGTTATGTTACAATCCACTTGGACTTGGGGTAAATGCTTAACCGGAAGAGAGAGAGTGTGTGATAGAAAGTAAAAAAAAAAAAATCAATGATTTATTCTTTAGGTCCAACGGGTACTTACCATGCTCAGACAAGCCATACAAGAGCTGTTGAAAATGGGTTCACACTCTTACGCTGTGCATCGCAGGGACTTTCTGGTATTTTTGAGCCCACGATGAACAGTATTTTCAATCAAAAAGTTGCATCCTTAAATGCAGAATCTTACGTATTTTATCTTCCTATTCAAAAACGAATTCACACTTTGTATGGCTGTATAGGTGACACCTTGAGCTACGTGGCTATGGTTAGCACATTGGCCATTGTAGCGCTTACTATTCAAAAAAAGTACTTGGAGAATGAACTATCAATTTGAAAAAAAAAAAAAAAAAAGTTATGTTTCATGGAGGTGATTTATTTAAAATAAAATAAAATAAAATAAAAAAAAAGGCCTCGCATACAAACTTTGTTATTCAATGTCTTGGTAGTCACGTAAACTACTTTCTTCCAACTTCATACCGAGTGCAGTGATAAGATGTGAAGTTTCGTTAATGTTGCTTAAATAATCAATGTCATTCTGTCCTTCCAAACCTCTCAGTCTTTGATTTTTAGTTACGATTTGGTCCAAGTCATACATTTGTGAAGATGGGGAATAAGATGTGTGTAGGCCGGGATCACTGTATTTGGAGGTTGAAAATGGCTCTGCCTTAGGTGTGATGATCTTGATGGTAGAATCTATGCCTGATACTGCAAGTATGGGCAAACGTGGATGTCCCTAATAAGATGAATTATCAGCTTATTTTATTGCCGTCTTTTTTTTTTTTTTTTTTTTTTTTTTACCTTGGTTACATTGACAACCTCGTCATCTGCTCTCAATACTTGTACGGTTTTTCCTGTATTCTTGTCCCATATAAACAATAGTCCATCATCGCTGCCTGATATTACATACTCGTCTGATTGTCCAAAAAAATCAACTTCTTTTACAGTCTACATGTAAATTCAGATGAGTGATTTGGATGGTTCACACATATACAAAAAAAAAAAAATACACTTGCTGTATACCAATCATCAACTCTATAATGGAATTTTGGGGTGTATAATTCCTTTATAACTGTTTATGAACTACTTTGGTAGTTTGATCATAGAGAAAGAGAGAGATTTTTGTGGTACACAGCTGGTATAAAGTCTAGTATAATTAAACTTACCTCAATATTACGATGACCTGTATATTTCATCTTGTGCGGAATAATATTCGTATCATTCTCCAAATTGTCTGCAGAAAAATGGTGTTCGTTAGAGTAAAATAGTGGCAAACTAGGAACAGAAAATTCAGAAGGAGCAATGGCCAAAAACTCTTCGGCATCCATCAATTCATATTCACTGTTCGTATTAATCATTTCATCATCCTCGTCATTCTCAAAGGAATCCAGCTCTGGGGTGAAACTTGTCAATGACATGGTCATATCTTGATTTATGCGTCCCTCATTATGGCTCATATCAATATCGTTGTCCGTATCCATTACAATATGGTTCAAATAGTCCCAGGGAACTTCCAGCGGTTGGCTCAAAGAATTGGAGGTTGCCGCCACACGCGAAAGAGCAATCACTCGATTCCTGAGCTCACTCAAGCATCCCATGCGACTTTCTTTGAGTTCAGTCATCGGCACGCTGTCGTTAAAGGTACGGTATGCTCTGTACTGTCTTGACCGAGCCTGGTGAACAAAGAGGTTTCGATGCGTGCAATAATTGAATGACAACAAGAGACAACCAGCATAATAATAGCCTATAGCCAGACCAAAGTCACCTTTCCAAGTTGTGGGCACCAACCGCTTGGCTTGTGTCAGCTCTTCCTTGGCCAACAAAAACTCACGATCGCTGAAATCTTCGAGTGTGCGAAAGGAGAATCGGATCAAGGACGCGTTATGATCCGTGGGCTCAATGAATTCAGCCATCAATTTTCTTATTCGAGCAAGCGCACTCAGAACAAGTGCACCGATTTGGAACAGCCCGCATTCGTCAATCAATGTGTTTCTAAAAGGTATCTTGTCCTTGCTGCATCGCATCAGCTGTAGATGATCTCGCACAGCGTGGTGTAAAAGTCGTTTGCTGGAACGGATAATTTCAGTATAGTCTTGACTTTTGAAAGTCTCCATCAGAGATTCCCATTCTTTGCGTCTCATCTTTCTTCGTCGAATGTATTCGTCCTTGTGTTGGCGTGATGTTCTGAGCAGAAGATGGCTTTTTTCACTGCGCACTTCGGTCAATGATTCGTATGTCGGGCGAGTAACAAGTCGTTCAAGTGGGGAACTGTTGATATTAAACAAATAAACACCATTAGATGACCAGCTTCCAAGTAGCTTTTTTTTTTTTTTTTTTTTTTTTTTTTTTCGTTAATAATGTTAGTTGTATTCTCCCCCTCTTTTTTTTTTTTAAAAAAAAATTACCTCATAACCATTGTAATCACTAAACTTCACTGCCGTTACTTGTTTGTCCTTTCTTTTGAATACGTCCCCAGTTGAAGTAAATTTGTTGACACATTCCACTTTTGAAAGCATCCTCCTGTCGTGAAGGTAGATGTATTCGTTTTGTCCTGCCACTGCAAAATAATTCTGATTCAGTTGATTGATGGAAAGTGTGTTTAGATAAGTGTTATTGTCTCTATAATCTAGTATAGGCTCTGGACATCTGCGTTGTACATTTCTTCCATTAGGTCTAATCGTTTGTCGAACTGGTACTCGCAGAGATGTTATGAAAGATCGGACGCTTTGGTTGGAACAATGGTGAGGCTTGCGGAGATCAAAATGTCTCACTGTTCCTGCAAAAATAAAAAGAAATATTGGCATGAAAAAAAAAAATAAAATAAAATAAAAAAGCGGCATTGTATTATACCATCTTGAGAGCAAGACAAAAACTCGTTTGGATTGTTCTTGAATACGGCTAAACGCCGTACTTGATCTTCGTGACACACATACATATTTGTTAAAGCAGCCTCTTTGCTGCAATCAAAAATACGTACTTGGGAGTCTCCTGCTGCAGAAATAATAATGTGATCAGAGGTATTGGGCATAAAGTAAGCCGAGAAAATATTGGCAGCATGACCTGCGCGAGATGAGTTATTTGTTGATATAAACCAGGTCTTTACCAGACGAAATAGAGAGACGCAGCTGAAAATCTTTGTGCGCATCGTATATATTGAGTAATGTATCATCTGAACCTGATAATAAAAACTCGCCTGAAGAAGACCAGCTGTGTTTTCCCCCCAAAAAAAAAAAAAAAATTAACGACATGTTTGCTATGAAGCTTAGATTTATTTACTCTAAAGTATTTACACACCCGGTGTGTCCTTCTAGGCTTTTCTCTAGCGTTAGCTGTGATATGACTGGCCCATCACCATAAGCACTGCGGACTATCGGTGGATAAGCAAATATAGACCTCCTTTTTATTTACTCATTTTTTGTCTGTTTATGCTTGTCGTTCCGTGGTATCTTCTTTCACTTATACAATGACTTAAACTGTATTTCATTTTGCGTTTAAAAAAAAAAAAAGGAAAGAAAAAAAAAATAAACTTTTTTAGAACAATATTTAAAAGCGATATTTACACAAAGGATGTCTAGGCAGCAGTCACGACTAGAAGATAATCCATTTCTTAGTACAAAAGAAGCCGTCGTGAAAAATAAGCGAGTGACTGATGTGCAAATCAATGCAGACGATTATTGTTACACAAGTTACACTCTCAGGTTTTCACTGTTCTTTTCCTGAAATACGAGTCTTAAAATTCAAACCATACAATCTCTTGCTACTTTCATCCAAATGTTATTAAAAAAAAAAAGAAATGTCATTTTTGTAACGTCACGCATTAATATAATTGTTTACCCGAGTTATAGTACATACTTTATGCTCCAAAGATTTATTAAATTCCGAAATATATCAACTAATGTATAATTATCCTGTATTAATTATCGAATCTATAACTATGTGTCCTAGCCGTTATTTCCATCATAAAAAAAAAAAAAAACTTGCTTTTTTAGACAGCGTTTTTAAAAAATTTGAACCACTTTTGGAAAAAGACCGGCCTTTAAGCGCCATTTTTTTTTTTAGATCAACAAATGCCAAAATATTATTGTGGTAAATTGAATACAACAACTCGACATGCTGTCTTGTTCACAACTTTATTGTTCGTCATCATAGAATATTGCGACATTTTTTTGACTCACGATAGTTGTAAAGTAATACAGAATTACCTTGTTCATGTTAATTGACATGTACACACAATAGCATCTGTTCGAAAAGCACATAATGCAGGAAAGAACCACATTTTAAACGTCAGAAATTATTACGCTGGTAAATAACGCGAGACTGTAAATCAGCAAACAAACACGTTATTTATAGAAATCAGTCAAGACAAAGCACAGGCGATTATTAACGAAATCACTCGAGCTTACGAAAATGCATCGGCAGGTTAGACGAATCAAATATAAAAAGAATGGCATTCTAAACCTTCATTATAGTACTACCTCCTCAATACGCTGGTTATCCTCAATTTGGATCATGTAAGTTTTTGATTGATCATACGGGCCCGTGTTTAACACTTTTTAGTTAATGGTCCCGGGTTTCCCGGTAGACCTCCACCTCATATGATGGCCAGACCCGGATTTCCTTTTCCTCCGCCACCAGGACAATTTATGCCACCACCTGGATTTCGTCCACCTCCAGGTAAAAAAAAAAAAAAAAAAAAAAAAAAAACCCTCCTTTAAAATGAAATCTGAACTCCCTTTCATAGGACAAAGACCTCCACCTCCCGGTATGTTCCCTAATGGTAGACCTCCACCTCCACCTACAGGATTCTTTCCTCCTGGACAAGTGTCTCCATCACAACAACAACAACTTTCACCAGCACCTTTTAAATAAAATATATCAAGTATTTTATCTTTTTTTTTTAAGATCACGTGTTACACACAGTTGTCTTGAAAAATAGAACTTTTTTTTTTTTCTTTTTCTTTGTTTCTTTTTTGAACATATAAAATGGGGTCTTATTTCTCTAAACAAAAGGTATTATTTTCTTCTTCTCGTGTATATGCTTTCGAATAAACTGATAAACTAAGAAAAATAATAGAAAGATTCAAATGACTTTGAAAAGATTCTTGCTGAATTAGACAGCAAAATTCAAAAGACAGAAACCAAGCTGTCAGAGATAAAAATACGTCAGAGAAGAACGAGTTTTATGTGGATTATTTATTCACTGGTGGTATGGATTGTTTGTCTTGTTTATTTAATTAGAAAACTACATGATCCGTTTGGCATGGCTCACGAATCTCTCATGGCTAGTTTACCTGTTATTTTATTACCTGCAGGGTAAAAAAAAAAAAAAAAAGAAAGAAAGAGAAGAGGAAGATACGCGAAACTTATGTTACAATGTTAGGATTTTTTATGTAAGAAAAGGTTTGATTTATTATTTCGATCAAAAACAAAAAAAGGAAGAAAACAGTCTGTCTTTGTTTCGTAAAGAGCAAAAAGAAAAAATCGAAGAACTCAAGAAGAAGACGTCATATTATACAACCCAATCTTTGATTGAACGTTATGATGACGCCAAAAAGAAGGCAATGGATCCAAAGTCAGAAAAAGCAAATGATATGCGTCAAAGAAAGCCAGGTGTGTGTGTGTATGTGTGTGTATGTATGTGTATATGTTTAATTTATCCTCGTAATAGTGTCTGCCCCTAACCATGCACCTAATAACGCACCTAATAACACGCCCAATAACGCAACACCTCAACCTATGCGTCACGTCCCTATCAATGCACCAAAATATCCTACACCGATTATGCCTCAACAGCCAAAATCTCAGCCTCAATGGTATGACAGGTTAGTAGATGCTTTAGTGGGTGATGCTGGACCTGAGACAAAATATGCCTTGATCTGCACCCATTGCTTTGCACATAACGGTTTGGTTTTGAAAGAAGAATATGACACGATTCGTAAGTAAGAAGAAAAAGAAATAAGATTGACGTCTTGTTATAGAATACGTGTGTCCTATGTGTAAACAATTCAACCCTTCGCGTAAACAAGATGTGGTCAAGGCGCTTTTAGAAGACCCCAAGGAAAAAGAACGAGACGAATCAATGGCCCTTGTAAAAGACGAACCGGAAATACAAGATGAATCCTTGGTGAGTTCAAGAGCACTAAGAAATGCTTTAAGAGAACTAAAAAAGGCTGTCGAACAGGACGAGGAAAATGGCAAGAGTAGTACAATTGCCGGTCGCGTTCGACAACGACACAACAAAACAAGTGAGGCGGAGGAAGAATAATAAAAGTGTGTGTGTGTGTGTTTTTTTGTCTGCATGCATGAATTAGCAATTGAAGAAAGTCACCTAATAGATGCTGTGAGAAATACGTTATAGAAACTCATAACCCATTAGAATAGCACAGAACTTTCTCTCTCTCTCTCTCTCTCTCTCTCTTTTGACTATAGCAAACGCATCGAAATGCATTTATTTATAAAGATTAGGTGATGCAAGATGAAATTGATAATAGAGGTACAAGCATAAACAATTTTTTCATTGAAATGAGTTGTTTTAAAAAGGTTGCATTGAAAAGAATAGCCAATCGCATAAAAGGGGTTGTGATCCAATCTAATTTTCTTCAATTTCCGTACTTTTATTAAAAGGAGCGAGTCTTTTCTCCTTTTTAGGGAATATGGAGTTGGAAAAAAAAAAGTGACTTGTTCAAAGGCTGTATACATACACTTGCGAGGTTTTTTTTTTTTTTAATGATGTAAGGGTCTAATAAGATGGCTTTTGGTCATAAGGTTGACCTTGATGGTATGGTTGAGTAGGTTGAGGGTAAGTTTCAAAAGTATGCGGTGCCTGACTTTGATTATATATAGGGGACTGAGGTTGTTCTTGGGGATAACCAGGTTGGTAAGACTCTGAATGTTCTGCGGGGTAATAACCAGACTGATAAGGTGTAGGTTCTGTGTGTTGTTGAGGAGGATAATAGCCAGGTGGGGTGGTGATTACTTCAGGTGAGAATTCAGGCTCAATAGCCTTTGTTGTGATCACTTCGGGCGAAAATTCAGGCTCATAAGCTTCACCTGTCTTTGTTGTAATCACTTCAGGCGAAAACTCAGGCTGATAAGCTTCATTGGCCTTTGTTGTGCTGCCGTAGTCATTTAAAGTAAAATCGTCATTGGTCTTTTTGGTATCCTGAACAAAAAAGCTGACGATGAAACAAATGAAGGTGCCTAATGTACACAAAACACCAAATCCAAAGAAATAAATAGCTGCTCCCCATGAATGAGATAAGCCATCCACTTGTTTCTCTAAGGCAGGGAGACCTTTCAAGAAGACAACAAGAACAAGTGCTAAACCAGCGGCTCCGACAAGGAAGCTGAGTAGACTCGCAAATGATCCGATCAATGGAATCCTGTTATTTTCTCTGTTCTTGCGTAAGAGTAATGTACCTAATTAATATGGGGTTAAACGAACGGAATAATCGCCGAGTCAATTATATTACAAGAAAATGCCACGAACGCGAGAAGAGTTGTAGGTAAAATTATGGCGATGGATTTGAATAATGAGTTGACATTAGAGGATGATACTAGTTCTGTATAAGTGGAAGATTTAGAAGAGCTGGCACCGCACAATGTAGCAAATTGAGTGGCATCTAAGAAGTATAAGTTTATGATCTTTTTCTTTTTAACTGCCATTGCCTTACCAAATGAATAGGCTGGTGCACTGGAGATACACGATTGAGGCGTAGAGCTGCTGTTGTAATAGATACAGGAGTTGTAGACACCATATCTTATTGACCTGGATGTCGCAGAGTCTTTCAATTCAACCAAGTAAACTTTATTCAATGAGGATGAAGTGAATGTAGTGCCAATGTTAGTCATAATCAGCAGCACCATTGATGCCACGCTAAACAGAAATGATATGAAATGTAAAGCCATCTTGTTGAATGTGAAAGAAAAGCTTTTTTTTTTTTCGGCAAAGAAAAGAAAAAAGATTTCTTGATTTTTTTACAAAAAAATTTAAACCCGATAATTGTACAACTTGTCTATGTACAACCTGTCTATGTACAACTTGGCTATGTGTAACAATGTCCATCTCAATTCAAACAGCTTCTGTTCTTTTTGCACGGATGAATCCAATGGCAAAAAGGCATACGCTATTGTTGTTACATTTCTTAGTTGAATTTATAACTAAAGGTAGTCTTTCTCTCTTTATTTTTTTTTTTTTTAGTTAAGAATTGATGATTTTCGTGGACTAGCTTAGAAATCAATAATGGTTTGTGAGCACGCGAAAAACGCTGGTCAATAGATAATCTAGAAAAACACAATCCATATTCAGCAGATAAAGACAATAAAATAAGCAACAAAACTAAAAATAAATAGAAAACATTCATCCTTTTTTTTTTTTTTTTTTTCGGGAGAAAAATAACCACACCATCTCCTTACAAAGTTTTAATTAATTGAAAGCGGTGGCTTACGTCAAAGAGATTTCAATAGCATTTATGAAAATGGCCAAGTCGTTCCCACGTGAAAAGGTCTTTAGCACATGGATAACCGTTAGTCTTATTTGTCCTTTCTCCGGTATTTTCTTTATATATCACTTGTGACTGCAAAACGAAAATAGAACTTTTGATCAAAACATTCATCTCTAATTTTTGGTCTTGATCCATCATTCATATTCGTGAGTTTAAGGCTCTGTGCAACTGTAGACGAAAAACTACTATTTTGTTTGGGAAATGAAATGCTCTCAGGGACATACACACACTTTCACTTTCCTTTTAAAAGATTTGCCGTTTAGCAGCTTATAAATAGATTAAGGGACGTCTAAATGTGACGTAAAATTAAAGAAAGATGTTCGTTCGCTCTCTTTTTTTTTTTTTTTTGACGAACAAAATCTTGGTTACTCGAAATAAAAAATAAAAAATTAAACCTTTGCAGCTTGCAGAAATGTTGGTACAAGCCGCACAAATATCTGTCAAGTGTTACTTGAAATTGATCTCTTACTCCGACTTCATTTTAGTGCTAAACAGTTTTAAAGTATACGGGAATGAAAAGACGTTATCAGAAGCCACAGATCTGAGAATGTTTACGAAATTTCTGGATGAATTAACGATGAAAGACACAAACATCAGCTTTTGCGGTCGCAAAACAATTCTAAAATCAACTAAAAGAATGAAGATGGTCACGGAACAGGAATCTGTATATGGTTGTAGAACTGATTTGATTGTAAAAGCAAAGAAGCCGAAGAGCAATACGATTTTTGTTCAAACAAGTTTAAAAAGTCGAGTGTATCGTATGATACATTAATTTATCAATCACTTTTATTTTGTGGAAGACAATTGTGCATTTCCCAAATGTATAGTTTTGATGAATACTTTGTTCCATTTCTTATTCAACATAAAAAAATTGTCAAAGGTGATTGAATAAAATAGTCTTTTTATTTTCACATGCTTGTATTTAGAAAGGCTGCAAATCGGTTAATTGAAGACGCGAATTTGGTTTTTTAAAAACACGAATTGGCCAATTAAATTTACAGAAGTTTTGAACACTGTATTTCCATGGCAACAGGACAGTGGCTTTATGTGTCCTGTCAAATTTCAAAATCCGCCCCGTCTTTTTTGAGTCAAAATGGTCTGATTAAAAATTACCAACGAAAAAGCTGCCCCCCCCCCTTTCCTCTTTACCTTCTTGTATTTCCAATGTTTCGAGCTGCCTTCAAGCACCCCTTGATGGGCAAACTTCACCCTCCACTCAAATCCCTATCGACCTTTAGACCACCACTCAAGTCTTTTTCTACTTTTCAACCTATCCGCTTGAGCCCCTTTAAGCAATTCGCACCACAAAAACGATTTATTCAGTTCAAGGCAGCCCAGACCACAAAACCAATTGTGGGTCACTGGTTATACTTTAACGCAGGTCTTATCTTTGCTATTGTTGTAGTGGGTGGATTAACTCGATTAACTGAAAGTGGACTGTCTATCACCGAATGGAATGTGATCTCGGGTATGAAGCCTCCTCGATCCCAAGAGGATTGGGTTGAAGAGTTTGAGAAATACAAACAATTTCCCGAGTATAAAATGTATGAATGCGTTCACGTGTTTGTGTATGTGTTAAATTAAGATCTAAACATTTGTATAGATTGAATCGACACATGACATTAGACGAGTTCAAGAATATCTTTTACTGGGAATGGTCTCATCGTATGATTGGTAGATTCATCGGTATGTCCTTTATCTTGCCCGGCTTATATTTTGCTTCCAAGGGTCATATGACAAAACGCGTTATGAAGCAAACATTTGGTATTTCTTGTTTGTTGGGATTCCAGGTAACAAAAAAAAAAAAAAAAAAAGCACTTGGTTTTGTTGGCTTATCCATATTTTTTTTTTTAAAAAAAAAAGGGCTTTATGGGTTGGTACATGGTCAAATCAGGTCTTTCTGAAGCTCTTATGAAGGAACCTGGAGCTGTTCCTCGCGTCAGCCAATACCGTTTGACTGCTCACTTGGCCACAGCTGTTGCCATTTACGGTGGTACGATCTTTACAGCAGCAGAGATCATGCGTCAACACAAGATTGCCACAGGACGATTCCCAGCCTCTGATGCTGCGATGCTCAATAACCCCGTATTGAAACGATTCCGTATCGCCTCTCACAGTTTGGGCTCCCTGATCTTGCTCACCTTGCTCTCGGGTGGTTTGGTCGCCGGATTAGACGCTGGTTTGATTTATAACGAATTCCCCTGGATGGGAAATGGTATCATGCCTCCCAAGGAAGAGCTCTGGTCTGATCGCTATGTGAAGCCCAATGACAAGGGCAAATGGAGAAACTTTTTCGAGAACCCTTCAACCGTTCAATTTGATCATCGTACCTTGGCTGAGACCACAGCTACCTTGACCACCATTCTCTGGGTTTATTCTAGAAACTTGCCTTTACCCAAGAACGCTCGTGTGGCGGTTAATACGATGATGGGTGCTGTGGTGCTTCAGGTCACCTTGGGTATCTCTACCTTGATTTGCATGGTACCTATCGAATTGGCTGCCGCTCATCAAGCAGGCGCTCTGGCTCTTGTCACTTCAAACTTTTGGTTAATTCATGCTTTACGTCGCGTTCCTTTATAATAAAAAAAGAGGTGCTTTATTTTTTTTTTTTTTTTCTCTTCAAAAAAATAAAAAAGATATTGAAATAAATATTATAAAGAGCATTCTATTGTGTGTGTGTGTGTGTGCGGGTGGGTGGGTGGTAATGGAGTATTTTACAAGAAACGAGATAATTCACTTGAAGCAATGTTCATGTCGGGTCTTTGGTTGTTCAAGGCACGAACAAGTTCAATCAAATGGTTTCTGGTACCTTCCTTCAATTGATCGTTGTCGGAGAGCACTTGAGTAAAGATGTGAAGAAATTGAGGCAAGTGGTTGAAAACCTAATAGAAAATATTGAGTTGGCCTACCCCTTTTTTTCATTGGATGTTTATCTAATACTTACAAAGGAGTTGTTGGCACTGAATAACTTGAAGAGACATTCAAATACAGGCTCGTTTTCTTCGTAATCGGCCTTCAAAGGCAAGGCGTTGATGAACACAGGCAAGACTTGGTCAAGAGGAACAGCTTCGGGATGAGCCACGATCATACGAGCAACAGCACCAGCAGCATTATCAGTAGTGTTGGGCAAGGTTTGGTTACTGAACAATGGAGAAAGGGCAGTCAATAACTGAGGATAGTGTCTATTAAAGAGGTGAGTTTTTGTTTTGTTTTGTTTTTTCTATGATTCAAATCATTCTTGTTACTTACGCGCTCAAGTCAACTTGGGTATGGACAGTCAAACAACCCAAAGCAAAGGCGGCATTGCTGCGGACAAGTTCATCTTCATCACCACAAGCTTTGACAAAGGCTTGCAAAAGACGCTCAGTGTGAGGTGTGATGGCAGATTTGATACCTACAATACATTCACCCAAACAACCAATGGCCATGGATCTTTCCGTTTGGCTCTTGGTGGGCTTGTAGTACTTGAGAATGAAAGGCAAGTAGATTTCAAAGGAGGCGGTGAAGTTGGGACCCACAGTCTCACACAAGGCAGCAACAAGGTCACCTGCAGAGCTAATAAGCAAAGCTTCAGATTCCAAATCTTCTTCTTCTTCATCCTCATCACCTTCATCAAAGGCTTGTTGACAAAGAGACTTCTTTTGGTAGATTTCCAACAAGTTGTTACAGATTTCTTCGAGACATTCGTTGACCACAATAGGACCCATCAAACGAAGAGCACTGACCAATTCTTGACAGATTTGAGCAGCAGCAGAACGATCATCTTCTTCCTTCCACAATTCAGCGGTCATGGGCACAATAGATTGGATCAAACCCTGTACGTTTTCGTGGACAGCATAGGTAGCAGGCACACCCACAGCCCAAGGACCAGGGTTAGACATTGTATAAGCAGTCTTGAGGAAAGTGAACAAACTTTGGGTGGCAGATTTGCGAACACCGTCATACAAATGACCAGTGAGCTTTTGCAACTCGGCCAAAGAGACCTCGACGTAAGGCAAGAAGTGGTTCTTTGTGTTGGCAAACAATTCACCCAAGGCATCTACTGCAAACTCCTTTTCGTCAGCCAAGGGAGAGTTAAAGTTGAAGCTTTCAAAGTCGTCGTCCAAATCTTCGTCAGCGCCACCGGTGGTCAAATCAACTTCTTCCTCTACAGCTGCCTCAGACTTTTCTTCGGCCTTACAGGTGGAGATGATTTCGGGAATAATCGTGGGCAAGAAGGGTGAGAATTCTTCACCAAAGACACGAGCCAAGTTAGAAACCAAGGCAAATGTACATTCACGAAGACGTGTGGAGTCCAAGTGGAGTTGTTCCATGGCCAAGTTCATGATATCTTGAGTGTAAGGGCGGAAGATATCGGCACCGACAGCTTCAGCAATTGAACCAGCGGCATCAGTGGCCACACTACGAAGCAAGTGGTCGTCGGAGGGGTCGTTGGTGGACATGAATTGAACAATGCGCGGCAAAACTTGCATAAAGTAAGGTTGAAAGGCTTCGACCGCGGCGTGGGCAGCACTACCAATGGCAGCAATGGCGGTGGCACGAGTCTCGGTTTGATTGGCGTGATCCAACAAGAACAAGAGCTTTTCCATCAACTGAGGCAAATATTGGACAATTTCGGATCCTAAGCCATCGAGAGTGGCATCTAAAGCGTTACAGGCATGCTTGGTGACTTCGGCATTGTTGTCGTTCATCAAGTTGAAAACAAGAGGAAGCAGGACTTGGTGGTGTTCAGAGACTTCTCCGGGCATATCTTCAGCAAGACAACCGAGAGCCATACAGGCTGCACGACGAACAATGATCTCAGGGTCTTGGAGACCGCTGCAGACAAGAGGGAGGAGCTCATTGATCTTGGTGGAGATGATATCTGTACATCCTTCGACGGTGACAGCAAAGGCCATCATGGCAGCCTTACGATAACGAGGATCAGGGTTTTGAATGTAGTTCAAAACAAAAGGCATAATGATGGGGAACACTTGTTGAGGAGGAATGTTGGTAGCCAAAGCATTCAATACCTTAAATGCCAACTATACATAGATTGTGAGCAAGCTATTTGTATATATATATATATATATTGCTTTTACACGAGAAGGAGAATCTTCATCGATATCCTCGGGATCCTCTTCAGTACCAATAGGCATCAACTTTTCAACAATTGGAGCAACCAACTTCAATTGCTTGATTTTGGTTTGCTTACTATAAGAAATTAATTAATCACTGGAAAATGAATTGAAATCTTGACTTACTAGACAGCAGCCCACATCAAGAAAGATAAAGCCAAGACACGCATTTCATCATCAATTTCGGAGTTTCCACCAATGTTCAAAAAGAATTCAATTAAGCTGGTCAAGTGTTCAGACAATAAAGGGGCTTCCTATAGTTATGAAACCATGTTAATAAATAAACAGTACAGAAATCATCCACCAATTACCATCATCAACAAATTATCAAACACTTCAAAGATCTTTGATGCATTGTCGGTATCTTCATCCTTAATACATTGTTCCAATACATTGACCATGCTGGGAATAATAGCCTTGAACATTTTCTACCAAAAAAAAAAAAAAAAATAAGTCCAGAAATTTAAAAATATTGCACACCACTTACAATCGTGTTCTTGTCTTCACTGTCAATAAATTCAGATAATTTGCCAAGAACCAACACGGTAGTAATTCTAACAGACTTGCTTTGAGGATCTACAATGGACTTGCTAAACAAATCAAACAAGGCAGCGGTGGTGTTCATGAACAAATCAGCAACAACTTCAAACAAGGTGTAAAGACAGTATAAACCGATTTCACGGTGTGTAGGGTCTTGACTAGCACAAGATTGATATAAAAACTCCAAAAGAGTAGGCCATTTGTTATCAGGCATATCGATACTAGCTACAGAAGAAATAACTCGAGCGATTGAGTGACGGACGGCTTCACTATGATGTTTTTTTTTTTTTTTAGTTAACACTATTTCTTCTATTCATCAAGGCTTACTTTGGATCGTTCAAGGCAATGTTCAAAATTTGTGCACGCAAATTTGTCTTGACAGCCTCTTGAAGTTGAGACCACCACTTGTTGATTCTCTTTCTTAATTCAACAGCAGCCAATTGACGCACTTGGAAATGAGGAGATCGGGAAACGATCTCAACAAGAGCAGGCACACAGTCACCAGTAACATAATATTGGGTGTTCAATAAAGAAGTAGCCTATACATATATATTTGTTAGTTTCTTTTCTTTTCTTTTTTTTTTTTTTTTTTTTTTTTTTTTTTTTACATTTCTAATAGTTTCTGAATCTTGTGCTTGGGCTAACTTTGTTAAGAGGTCGTCAAGACCAGCAAGGAATTGCTATAAAAAAAAACTATGAGTTTCCCGCTTTTTTTTTTTTTTTTTTTTTTTTTTTTTGCGCTCAGAATCTCATCAAGTTTTCCTAAGTAGTAGCCGGGTTACTGAAGAATTGTTTATAGAAATACGATAGACTTTATGGAAGTGATGTAAGGCAATGTCTCATTGAAATTGATATATATATATATATATATATTGAAGATTTTTATATCTTTTGTTTTTAAGAATCGCTGACTATGGTTTCAAAGTGTAAAAAGGGAGCTTTCTCTCTAAGTAACAGTAACTGATGACTACTACTAATAAACCTTCATATTGTCAGAAAGACCTAATCTTTATCAAAGTACTTTTAATTTTTGCCGCCAATCATGATGGGTGTTGTCGAATCTTTTTCCGTATATCTTGTTGCAACACAACCGGTCCTCTTTGTCCGGGTGAATTTGAACAATCAATTTAACTTAAACTTTCTGTATATAAGTACAAAAAAAAAAGGAACATATTAACCTTTCTACATAATCTAATGCCTTCCCCACTTTGTCATTAGTTCAAACCCATTGCAATGGACCATGCCCCCCCCCTTTTTTTTAAAAAAAAAAAAAAAATAAAAAAAATAAAAAAAAAAGTATCCAATTCATAATGTCCACAAGTTGATCTTTTATTTACTCTTGAGATCTGAGACGAGCACCAGCGTTGATGACCTTGACGTTCAATTGAGCAGCACGTTCCAAAAGAGCAACACGCTTCTTGGAGGAAACGTTGTGAGCGATTTCAGCGGCGTAAGAACGGTTGTGCATCAACAAAAGGTTGAGTTCACGAACGTTGGAGACAACGAACTTGCGGAAACCGTTGGGCAAAAGGTTGCGAGTCTTCTTGGCGGAACCGTAACCGATCTTGGGCATGGGAGCTTGACCCTTGAAACGTCTACGCATGTTACAATCGATACCCTTGGGCTTTCTCCAAGATTCCTAAAAAATGGACATGTTAATGTACTCCATTTTTTTTTTTTTTTATTGTTGTTTCGTTCACTTACACCAACACGCATGAAACGGTTAGATTGGTGACGCTTGAAGGTAGCAGTACGCTTCTTGATGATGGTGTGCTTAACGGCAGGAGTGACCATTGTTATATTCTAATGGAAGAGAATTTAGTTTTTTTTTTGGTCTTTTATTACATTTCGTTCCCCTCCATGTGTGAATGTCACACTTTTTGTATGTGTGTGTATATTATATTTCAACTTTTATCCAATCGAGATCTAATGTTTCGTACAATGGAAGGGGAATACCTAATGGACTTACCCTTAAAACTAATGGATGGATGCAAAGAGGAAGGTTTATCCATAATTTTTTGTTGAATCACTTTACTCTCATTCTCTCTCTCTCTGAAAGTGTGTGTAGCCTAGGTTACTTCTGAGTTTTAATTGGATCAGCGCTCTTGTAGGGAGTAAAATAAAATGGTTTGGAATAGACACGAGGATAACAGGTTCCGTGTATGCTAAAGCACGATTTGCTTTTATTAAGGAGCTCTGTACCTTATTTTTAAATTCTTTGTATTTCTTTGTGGCAGGCTGTGGTTTGTCAATAGGGGGAGGAAATTGAATTAGATGTCCTGCATAAAACTTTTTTTTTTTTTCAGCTGACACTATTTTTAAGGTCAACTTGATGAGTGAAACGCACTGATTTAGAAATGTATTCTTGTCAGATGCGATAATGCAGCGTCAAATTTATTCGTATAAGAAGAAATCAAAACAGATGAAAAATAAGAGAACGGTGTCTATAGATCACAAGAACAAAAAAAAAAAAAAAAAAAAAAAAAAATAGTGGACAATGACAAAAAGATCGTGATTTGCTTTAGTAAGAACAAAAGTGGTGACAGTGGCAATTTTCGCGAAGGTTCTTGTAAGTATTCTGGTCGTGAAAGACGGATAATGGGTCGGTGACATTCTCAGATATGGTCACGATTGCTGAACGTTTGTCAAGATATAAATTATTACAGGCATAGGTTAAATGTAGAAGATCGCGAAGGTATAGCGACTGATCATCATCCCCGGTCAGAACACCTAAGACTACTGCTTGCGTTGACTGTGACGCCAGCTCCACGTCATTAGTTTGCGACCCATTATTGACACAGTCAGTAATCGTTCATGCTGTAAATGGTTGGCCAAGTTGCTTGTGACCCTATATGGCAAGTACGTGCTGATGGAGCCAAACTTGGATCTTACTTGACGTGATTGCGGTAGTGTAGATTTGCTTTCTTTCCATAATCTTGTTGACATTTTTTTTTTAAAAAAAAATAAAAGGGTTCGTGTATACCAAGAATTACAGCACAGTTTCTTAAGCAAGCGACATGGATTCTAAAAATACGGCTTCCATTTCTGAAAATATGAGTTTGATTGGCTGCAAATGTTGCTTGTTGGAAGCACTGCATGTGTGAGTTTAGGAAACATGGGCGGAAATGAATTATCAGGGACAGACAGGAACACAAACAGAGGAAGGGGGGCGATTGAATGATAAAAGAGAAAAAAAAAATATTTTTTTTAAAGTCTTTACTTTCTTTCCTTTATTTATTATGACTACTTTATCTTCAGCTGAAAGCTTTCCAAAAAGACTTCGATCTGCTTCTGCACGCTTATTTTCAATGAACACCACACCACAGCCGATTAATAAACGTTCATCATGCTACTTTAATACAGATAACGTGCTTACATCTTCCCCAAACACGTCTTATTCAGTATTCAATCCTTCTACTTGGTTTCCAAGAATCCGTCAAAGATCAACCTCTTCTTCATCATCAACATTTTCACTTGTATATACACCCACAACACCCGAGCATTTCACACCCAATCACTATATATCATGCTCGTCCAGCATCGAAAGTATATCCATTGAACTCGAAGAACTCTTTAATAATGCTAAAATAGAGGTAAAAACAAAGCATTCTTTTTGATAACGAATAGAAACTTATTATTATTCTAGATTGATTTTGCATTTGAATCTCAAGGATCCATATATTATGAAGGTGATTACTCAACAGCTCATTCAGCCTTCTCAATGTGTCTATCAAAATATGAATCAGCCCTGCAAAATTTTGGTGATACTGCCAATACAATAAAGTTCACCTTCCGCTGGGAAACAGACATCCATCAACTCCGCCTTCGTTTGAACGCTTTGCCTGAAGTAACAAACTCCATTTATAATTAATAGAATCACCTCCCCCATTTGTTGTATAGAAAAGAAAACATATCCCCCCGCCCTCCTCACTGCACTCACTAGTTCACTTTTAATATATATCCACCTTTCATTCCCCTCAAAAAAAAAACATATACGCACACACTTTATACATAAAATTAAAACATTGTTACTTGTTCATTTATTTTTAATTGTCAATTTTTTTTTTTTTTTTTTTCGCGGGGGAATTCCGATAATTACATTTGCAGCGAAAAGGGTAAACAAAAATTGTATCACATTGTTTTTTAGGCTGGGACTATCTGTTTTTATTTCATTATCCGAACGCATATGTGGCTTACGACAACGCAAAGGAAGCATACTATCTATTGTACGCCCTTAGTTGTCTATTTGTTTCTGTCTTGTTTTAAAAATGTACTCCGTCTTAGATATGAGGCTGAACGAGTTTCTTTGTTCTAAAATGTACAGCCCACTAATGTATGTAAAATTGAACTTTTTTTTTTTTTAGTGTAAAGTCATACTCAACAAAAGAAGAAATATTTTAAAGAGTGTATGGACGTTAACAACCATGCACGGAGAACAATAAATCGCCGACTCGTGAATACAATTTTGACAGGCTAGTGTAAGGTACCTCAGAGATTTGTTGATAATACAACATGAAAGGGGGGGAGAGACACCCAAAGGTGTTGAAAGTTATTCTAGTTGATGAATCAAAGGGGTATATATATATTACTAGAATGACTGAAGGCAAAACCCTGCAGATATCTTTTATATAATGAAAAACTACACCTTGAACATCCTGATTAAGAATAGGTGTATGTAAGATTATGCTGATGGGATTAAAGATATGAATGATTGTGACTAATCCATCTTGAATTTACATTCTCTGTATTTCTTTAACACGTCATACAGCGAAAAAAAAAAGGGAAAAGAAGAATACAATGGATTCGAATAACATTGTTAAGTTTGGATTTACGGAAAGCGGACCCTTTATTTTGAATTGGAGAAGGAAATCACATGGGTTCCCGATCCACCCTTCATTTTGCATGAATTATTCCATCATAACTCTGGAAGCAAACTCAGAATGATCGTCCTAACAGAAGAAAGACACACGAGTTTGTATTATTCGGTGACCTAAAGGAAATAGGTGATACCAACCAAGAGCTAGTGACAATATAGCTTGTATGTATTGATATTTGAAACTACAATTTCATATCTTATGTTGCTTTACTTCAAATGTCTGAACAACTTGGCATCAAGTCCTTATTTATACAAATCAAAGATTAATTTCTCGCGTAAATTATAAGCTATTAATGAGACTCGTTTTAATAGGACAAGTGTGTGATTTCGTTGAACACAAAATAATTGATTATTCTGCTAGAGAAAGGATTTCATTCAAGCCATGTCAGATATTGACAGTTTGTTGAACTTCAAAATTGGCTGGAGATACAATTTCTAATAGCTACTTTGGTTAGGTACTTACAAGAACTACTATAGCTGTCATAAGTGAGGCTTGGTATAACTACAAGCATCTTTTCTCTAAAATTTTGTTTATTATTATAAAGGCACGTGATCTTGTGCATTTTTAGAAACTGACAATCACTTTATATTCCTTAGATTCCCTTGGGTTACGGACATAGCCGTTAATATGTTCCGACAAGATCAAACGATCCTTCTCTCTCATCTTACCGAAGATAGAGTCCTTCATTAAATATTTACATGCTTAATAAAGTCCAAACTTCAATACAAAAAAAAATATATATTCCTTAGATTCAACAGAGGAGCCTTGAAGCGCGTAAACCTGAATTTTATTATTATACCGAATTGTTAATTAATCAAGCTTTGATCTTTCGCTAACCTCGTCTTTATATTAATTTGAAAAGCTAGTATAGGGATTTACCAGGTATGCTTAGAGGAAGCGAACCATAAACACCATGTGAACGTTTATCCAATGTTATATTTTAATCTCCGGGCACTGTGTCCCTGAAGGAAAAAAAAAAAAAAAAAAAAAAAAAAAAAAAAAAAAGAGATGAACATAATCTGATTCTTTTTTGTCAAATAGCTGCTAGTCCAACTTGGAAAGCAAAGATAATTGAAAACCCTACTATTCGCGTAAGTCTATTTATTGACATAAAAAAAAAAAATTAAAATAGTTGTTGTTGTAGGACCTCAAAGACCCATCAAACATTATCTGTTACGATCCTGCTACTGGTTATCATATTGATACTATTCCTTCACCTACACCTCAACAAGTAAAAGATCTTTATGAACGTACATCAAATGCTCAAGCAGAATGGTCCAAAACTTCTTTTGAACAACGTCGCTCTGTACTCCGTTCCTTGTTAAACTTTGTATTAGAAAATCAAGAAGTAATTTGTCAAGTAGGATGTAGAGATACCGGAAAGACAAGTAAGAATCTTTGACTCAAAGTTTTTTTTTTTTTTTTTAAAAAAAAAAAAACTCATCATTTTCCCTAGTGATTGATGCTTCTCTTGGAGAGGTTATCACAACTTGTGCTAAATTACGCTGGACGATTGATAATGGTGAGTCTGTATTAGCAGACGATTACAGAAGTCCTGGATTGATGATGCTTTACAAAAACTCAAAGATTGTATATGAACCCATGGGAGTTGTTGCTGCACTTGTCAGTTGGAACTACCCTTTCCATAACGCGATTGGACCCGTGATTTCAGCCTTGATGTCTGGCAACGGTATTATAGTGAAATGCTCAGAATATGTTGCTTGGTCATCGAGATATTATGAATCTATTGTCAAGGCCTGTCTGTCCGCTCATGGCCATAACCCTGATCTTGTTCAATTTGTCAGTGGATTTGCCGATGTAGGAGAAGAAATTGTAAAATCGGGCGTGAAGCATGTTACGTTTATTGGCTCACCTGGTGTGGGAAAATTGGTTCAAAAGAACGCAGCTGATTATCTTGTTCCTTGTGTACTCGAATTGGGTGGTAAGGATTGTGCTATTTTATTAAAGGATGCCGATCTCTTCCAGGCTGTACCTGTCTTGATGCGCGGTGTGTTCCAAAACTGTGGTCAAAATTGTATTGGTATTGAACGTATTATTGTTGCTGAAGAAATCTATGAGAAGGTCGTAAACGAAATGAGCACTCGTATTTCCAAACTTCGACAAGGCTCTGTTCTCGTTGATGGTGAGGGTGTCGACTGTGGTGCGATGACAATGGGAAATCAATTTGAAAAGCTTGAAGGCCTTGTACAAGAGGCAGTCTCTCGCGGTGCTCGTCTTATTTGCGGCGGTAAGCGCTACCACCATGACAAACATGTTCATGGTCAGTACTTTGAACCTACTCTTCTTGTTGATGTAACACCTGAGATGGCTATTGCTAACAATGAAGCGTTTGCACCGATTATGGTTATCATGAAGCATCAAGGTTCCGAAGATGCTATTCGTATCGCCAATGAATGTCCCTATGGACTTGGCTCCTCTGTATTCTCTGCTGATAAGGTGTTAGCAGAAAAGATGTGTCAACGCCTCAAGGTGGGTATGGCTAATGTAAACGATTTTGCTGTCAATTATTTGTGTCAAAGTCTTCCCTTTGGTGGTGTCGGTATTTCTGGTTATGGTCGTTTTGCTGGTCCAGAAGGTCTTCGTGGTCTTTGTGTTCCTAAGGCTATTACTATAGATCGTATTCCTGGTGTCAAGACACCAATTCCTCCTATTTTAGATTATCCTATCACAAGTGCAGCCAATGGTTGGAACTTTGTAGAATCTCTTGTCAATTTGATTTACAATCCTGAAATTCCTGCCAAACTCAAGGCTATTGTAGGTCTTGCTAAAGCACACTTTTAAGAAAACAAAATAATAAACTCGCTTTCTTTTTACATAAAAAAAAAAAAAAAAATGCAATTGTTTGTTTGT
>JNDS01002757.1:0-10860 GCA_000697035.1 Rhizopus stolonifer B9770
TTTTTTTTTTTTTTTTTTTTTTTTTTTTTTTTTTTTTTTTTTAATCTTGAGTAAGTTGTAATTCTTGAATCTGCTTAATGAGAAAAGCCTTTTCATCATTAAATTGTTCATCGTCTTGTCTGTCGTTGTGGAAATTTCCAAGAAAGTTGATTAATTTCTCTCGATTTTTGATGAGAATATCCACAATGGGTCTTGTTTTGTGAGGATTGGCAACGAATACTTTGAATACATGAAATGCCTCAAATTGAATATTTCTACTGCGATCTCGAAGTAAATTCATCATTAACTTGAGGTTATCTGCATTGCTAATATAACGAGTCATGACTGTAAAGTTGGTTCTGTCCAGCAATATTTCACCCAATAACTAAAAAAAAACAAGTCAATGGATATTTAATCATCTTTTAGGTACCTTTAAAGATTGTCTCTTGGTAACATAGTTTTCGGATTGAAGCAATTTCCTGTAATGATCAAAAAACTAATAACTTGTTTTGTTTTTAACTTGATTTAAAAAATAAAAAATAAAATAAAAGGCTTACATCGTCATAATTCATTTCCAAAAAGTCTGCGACCATTTGTTTGTGTCTTGTCAAGATTTCCTTGAAAGAAGCAAAGGCGTCTGAAGCAATATCAAATGTGCTCATTTCAACATATTCAAAGAACTGATAGAATTTGTTTGAATATAAAATGATCTTTGCCAACGCTTCATGACGAATACATTCACGTAAAATCAAACCACAATTCAAAGCAACTTCAGGTTGCTCATATCTAATATCTAATTAACCAATACAGTCATTGAGTTATGATGTTTTTACCCTCTTAATAAGTTGAAGAGAATATCCTCGCGTCCACAAATATATTCTACTGTAGGCCATCTAGAGCCAATTTGTCTTCTTAACAGATTATTGAATATTTGTGCAACATCTTTCTTTGCCTATTAAGCTCCCTTCAGTAATTTTATATAGAACATAATACTATCTTTACTTCAAATTCAAATTTCTGAATATTCAATATCAATGATTGTAACAAATCTGTCTTGTAAACTTCTTGTGCTAATTGGGCAACAAGGTCGGGACTAGGATCATGGTCTATAGAAAGTTCAAGTACTTGTTATCTTATAGTGACAAGCTTACCATCTTCACCATAAAGTATATTTTTTATCAATACAAGATACTTTGATACTTCTTCTGTTGCCTTTTTTTTTTTAAAAAAAAAAAATAGAAATAAAAATAAAAATAAAAACCTCTTATCATTCTTGTTATTTATTTACCTTGCGTTTATCCTGTCCTTCTAGTTTATTGACAGCATCTTTAACATGTTTAACAATATCGTGTGGTGTCTTTTGTTTTGTTTTAAAGATGCTGAAATTCATTTCTCGAAAAGATGAGGAAAAAAAAAAAAAAAAAAAAATAGGAAAAAAAAATATTTTCTCTTTTTTATATGTATACTGAGATTGAACAAAAAACAATAAAATTAAGAAACATTCAAGCATATGACTATTCATTAACCCCCTCCCCATTACTTCTCTATATCATTTCCTTTTCTTCTAACAAGGGTCCGAGAAATTTGAATGATTCTTCAATATTTCCCTTTTTTTTTTGACAGGTCCTCGGTGTGACGATGTCATGCCCCCCCCCCCTCCAAATTTTTCTTTTACTGTTTTTGAAAGTTTATGAAAACAATAAAGAAATGAGTCTATTTTAATCTTTGTCACTCGGAAAACGCGACTTGATCATTTTTTTTAAAATTTTCTTCTTATTCGGAAAGAAATGTAATTTGTTTCAAAAGTTCTCGAGTGTAACATTATATTTATACACTTGCTGATATCATCTTTATCGTTTACAACCGGTTTGTATCTAAAGACATAAAATACAAACACTCCTTGTCAGTTTGAAAGTCCCCTTGTAGTACATCTTATTCAAGCAAACATAGAGAAAGAGTTGGAATATAGTGAAATATATGCTTCAGGGCTTAGATTTGTTTACTTTTGGCTGGTTAAAACACTTTTTTTTTTCATATTGAAATAATTTATTGGCGCACCAAATTTAATATTTATCCGAGGTATACACGCGTATATTTATGACCAAAAAATAATGTAATAATCATATTATTATTAAACATAAGCTTTTCATTGTTAAACGTTTATTTCTATAAATAATAAAAAGAAAAATGAGGCTCTTTAATACAAAATGTAAGTGTTTTTTTTTTTCTAAATAAAATGAGTTTTTAAAAAGGGATTGTATTAAAAATAGGCTGGCAATCATCCAATATGTTTGTTGAGAGTGAATTATGTTGCAAAAGAGCATCACAATCAGGGATGGAACAATAAGAAGGCGAATCGTATTGTACTGCAAAAGGTCCAAGGTTACAATAACCGTCTAATGAAAGTAGTGTGAGAAACGGCCCAGTCGAATGAAACAATTGTTCGTTAAAGCTAGTTATAGTGGGTATGTAATAACTGGGAGACAACATTTGAGGAATTTCTTGTGTTTCAAAGTCTGTACAATTGCTATCTTTAATAGTCTGCATCATTTTCATCTCTTGTCCATCGTTAAAGTTGGGTGTGTGATAGTTGGGACGACACGAACAATGAATTTCTTGTGTTTCAACAGCGGAAGATAGACAGTCGCTTCCTTGGGAAGTCTGAGTCATTACCATCTCTCGTTCAGTATCTTTAACAGGTTTACCACGGCGATAGATTTCAAACAGTTGTTTTCTCTTCTCATAAGCTACAGCAGAAAATTCATTTTTTGGGCGTTTCAAATAGGCTCTCTTCTTTTTTGTTTTTTTCCGAGTAAGAAGCTTATAATTAGGGTATCTGTTGTAAAGAATTGAATACACTACAAAGAGTTCAAATCATGGCTTACAATATACGATGTCTTTCCTTAGCAATCCAAGCTTCACGACGATAAGGACTTTTTTCTTCATCTGTCATTTCTTTCCACCATTTAGCAATGATTTTGGAAATATCTCGATGATTGGCGCCAGAACATTCCTTGACAATTTCGCGTTGTTTTTCAAGTCGATAGATCATGAAACAGTTCATAGGACGTGGTATCCTTTGCATCTTTTTTTTTTTTTTTTTTTTTTTTTTTTTTTTTTTTTTTTTTTTTTTTTTTTTTTTTTTTTTTTTGCTACTCTCTTTATATTTATACTTTATTATAACAACTTATTTACTGTCAAATTTCTTTTTGATTGTATGGCAGAGTTGACTTAAAGCCACAAAACAATTATAAAGAAAACTCAATGCTGCCAACCTTTCCATTCTCTCACCAATTTATATGTCCCTTTTGGTTAACACTCTATATATAATGTATATATATGACAGCTAGAATACTAATCCCTTGGTCTATCTCTTAATTTTGAGGGATTGTCTCGAGATTCTTGTAATATTTTTTTAGTTGAACAATGAAACCATTTTTTTAATATAGAAAAAGTGAATTTTTAAAAATATCGTTTCTTTTTTTTAACCATGCATTTAAATTAAGCTTTAAAGCTGTTGGTCTTTGTCACTCTTTTCATTATTTTCGGAATCTAGCTTGAATTGTTTAGACATAAAAAAATCTAGTTCGTCAGTAATAAGCTCGTCGTTACTCTCTTTTTGAGACATCACTATCTATTGTTGAATACAGAGCTGCGATTGGAAGCTTATGTCTTGTCATTCCCACTCTGAAAGTATAGTTTCCAACTGCAATAGTAAAAGGATCGCTTGCATCAAAGCTATTGATCATACAGAATTATTGACAGTAGACAAAAAAAAAAAAAAAAAAAAAAGAGATTGTAGGAGGATTTTAATTGAATATATATTGTATGCTTTTTTTAGTTTGATGGGAGATACTATATAAATGTGTATGAGTAAAATTACTTGAGCTATTGAACTATACTAATATACCTTGTAAGGGTTCATAATTCCATTGGGATCAAGCATATTTTTCATAGACTTCATCATCTTGATCATCACGGGCGATTTGGAGTACCCTAAGAATTCGTTTTTGGCTACACCAAGACCATGCTCAGCACTAATAGAGCCTTGATGTTTGGCTATAGTATATATATATATATATAAATGAAGGGGGGAGGGGGAAGGTACGTTAAATTCTCTGATCTCTAAAATGATTCCTAATACTTACCAACCCATTCAAACAAGTAGGGTTCAATTAAAGAAGAAACTTGATTTTCAAGACGGCTTGCAGCAATGTTCAAGTGCAAGTTACCATCACCCACGTGTCCGTAAGCAACAACATCAGTTACAGTAGAGTCATCTTTTCCAAATACACCTCCTTCACGCAAATGTTGACGCATATCTTGTACACATTCATATAGTTTGGGAACTGGCATCGAAATATCATACTTGTAAACAGCAGGCTCCTTACCAAGAGCCTCGGTAAAACCTTCACGTAAGCTCCAAAGCTCACGAATCTGAGTTTCGTCTTGTGCTACAACACCATCTTCAGCTACACCATCAACCATCATGTTTTCGAGGTATGTTGTTAATTTCTATAGATAAAAGAGTTAATTCACCCGTTCTCCCTTCCTTATATATATATATATATATATATTTACTTCATCGTCATGGTCTTTGTTTGAACCACTTGTTTCAATAAGTACATAAAATGGGTATTCGTTTTGCATAACATCTTTTGGTGTAGCATGTTTCTTGAACATTTGCAAAGCGTTAATATCCCAGAACTCAAAGGCTATAATAAAATAAGGTTACTCCAAAGAAATATGTATATATATATATATATATATATATATGTATGTATAATACCAGACAAAATTTCAGAAAGTTCAATACGAGATTGTTTAAATGCTTTTTGTACATCTTCAAAGGAGTTTAAACCCAACAGGGCAACATTGACAGCCTGAAAACAACGTCAATGGATTATAAAGTTATTGTTTTCAACTTACCTTTGAACGGTGAGGAGTCAAAATAGAAATGCCAGTGATAACACCAATAGTACCTTCTGATCCAATGAACAATTGTTTCAAATCGTAACCGGTGTTGTCCTTTCTTAATGTGGACATATTGTCGAGAATTGTACCATCTGGAAGAACCTAATTGGAATAAATGTTGGTTCTCAATCTCTAACCATGGTTTCTTCTACTTACGACTTCCAATCCCAAAACTGTACCGTGAAGTGATCCATAACGCAATAGTCTTAAACCACCAGCATTGGTTGCAATGTTACCACCAATTTGACAACTGAAAGAAGAATGAGGTTTTTGTTTGTTAACATCTAACAATGTTTTCTTACCTTCCTTTAGCACCCAAATCTAATGGCATCATATATCCTTTTTCAGCTAACCAATTGTCTAATACTTCAAGCACACATCCAGCATCAGCAGTCAAAATACCTTTTGAAATAAATAATAATAGTTCATAAACATTCAACTATTTCCCTCCACCAAAGATTTGTTAATTTACCTGACACGCTATCAAAACCACGAATTTTGTTTAATCCTTGAAGACTCAAAACAATCTCATCGAATACAGGAACCGAGCCACCTACTAATCCAGTGTTTCCTCCTTGTGGTACAACAGCCAATCTAAATAAATATGCATGATGTTTAGATCACTAAACAAAGTATATCGTCGCACCGCCCTTCTTACTTTTCTTGGTTACAATATTTCATGATTTCAGACACTTGTTGAGTTGTCTTTGGTTTCAAAACCAATTGTGATTTTCCACGGAATTTATGCATCCAATCTGTGTTGTAAGGAAACAAATCGTCTTGGTTGTCATAAATTAATCCGTTGTCTCCAACAATTGATTTAAAATAATCAACGTCTTGTTCAGTAATCTAGGATTTGTTTTAATATATACATATATATATATATATATATTACCTTTTTATAGTTTTCGTTACGGACATAACCCGGGAACTTTTCTACAGTATAAGATACTTGTTTTTCATTTGCACTAGAATAGGAACGGGCCATGGTGGGAATAGCACTGGTTGTTTTAATAGAAGCGTTTAAAACAATAGGTCTAAAGCTATTTAAAGCTAATCTTCTAGAAGCCAATCTAAGACGTGCAGCTAACATGTTGAGGGATTAAGAAAACAAAAAACAAAAAAAAAACAAAAAAAAAACGCACCCCCCCCCCTTCTTTTGCGATTATGAAATCGGAGAAGTTATTTGGGGGGAGGGAGAAAAGATGTGAGTCAAATAAAATTTTTATTTATCAGTTCATTCTCTAGTTTCGTTACAAGAATGAGTTATTCTTCTAGAATTGATTTGGCTTATAGTTTGTTTGTTTTTTAGTTAAAGTACTTGTTTTTATAAGAAAGTCTAGTAATTTTGTATTTTTTTTAAACGCGTAAATGTGATTGAACTGATGAAAGATAACTTCCATCAACCAATCAATTATCAAGTTTATTTGATAAAGTAGTAGATGAGCCAATAAAGTAAGCCAATCATCACAAAAAAAATTAATGAATACAAAAAACAAGTCAATTGAATGCCATGCTTGTAAAGTAAGAATCCAGGGTATTAACTCTATTTATAAACAACTGATCGTCAATGGAAACCAATAGTTGAAATGGATAAACCGATATAGCTTTGTAGTTTGTCTTTAAAATCGGTTTCTCATCTTGCTCTTGGAATTGAAAGTCTCTTTCCTATGAATATCTCTTTTAATCATCTCTCCCTCTCACGTTAATTTTTTTTTTTTTTTACAGTGGTGATCATTTTACTGTGTGTTTTGTGTGGGACAAATCTGTACAATAATCGAAATCCATCCACTTTTTGTTGTTGTAAATTGGTTAAACTCGTTATACCACAAAAAAAAAAAAAAAAAAAAAAAAAAAAAAGCGTAGCTCAAATTAAAAAGTTTCTTTTTTCTTTCACTGCATAATGTCAGGTTCAGTCACACCTAATTCTCAACATGCAGATTCTTCTTTATTATTACGAACAAGAAAGAATGAAAGAGAATTCGACATGGCCGAAAAATCTCGAGAAGAAGGCGAATCTTACAAAAGTCATTCAGGAGATAATAATAAAAAAACAAGTGAGATTATTGAAATGGGTGAAGTTGAACGATGGATTCCAAATTTTAAAGAAAACAAACGACGATGGACACCTCTAAACTATTCTGTAAGAATATAACTGAGGAGGATAAATAGAGAGAGAGAGAGAAAGAGAGAGAGAGAGAGAGAGTTAATATATTCTTTATTTTTTTTTAGAAGAAATCGTTCCTTGCTTTTGTTTTGTTCCTTTTTCTATTTCTTGGCTTTGTGACAAAAAGAGCGCTACATGATATCAAGGAAAGAAAGTTTACGAAAAAAGATAACTTGTATTTCAATGGTACAACATACTATGATTCAACAGTGATCTTTATTTCTTTGGATGGTTTTAGAAATGATTATCTTGAAAGAAAAGTAACACCCAACATTGATCTATTGGGTAAAAAAAAAAACACACACACACACACACACACACACGCATATATATACTTATTTTCGTGACAACTAAAAAATCAAAGAATAGGTCAACAAGGTATTCACGCAGAATATATGAATCCATCGTTTCCAGTAGGATTTAAACTTTGCAAATTAACTCACGGGCTGATTTTTTTTTTTTTTTTTTTTGTATTTATTTGATAGTCCATCACATTTCCCAACCATTGGACACTTGCTACAGGCCTTTACCCAGAAGCACATGGAATTGTTTCAAATGAGTTTTATGATCCTATTTTGAAAGAAGGATTTATACATAAAATCGCTGCTATCAGCGGTCAGTCCAAGTGGTGGGGAGGGGAGCCAATCTGGATCACTAGCAAGAGGCAAGGCAAAAAGTCAGCAGTGATTATGTGGCCAGGTTCCAATGTTAAGATCAATGGTGTGTCTCCAGATTACCACATACCTTATGCTAGAGTCACTACCGCACAAGACAAGATGGATATCGCTTTAAATTGGTTGGATATGCCCATAGATCAAAGACCTCAATCTATTTCTATTTATATCCCCCAAATAGATCAGAAAGGTCATGGCGGTGGTCCTGATGGAAAACAAGTAAAAAAAAAAAAAATTTACTCAACACAATATTCACCATAAAATAGTTGAATTCAGTCTTGACTGATATGGATAATGCCATTGGACATCTAATGAAAGGATTAGAACAAAGAAATTTGGATTCTCATGTTCACGTCGTTTTGGTAAAGCCCCTCCATCCTTTTTTTTTTGAATGTATAATGATTAAATTTTATTTGTAGGTAAGTGATCATGGTATGGCTGCCTTTGATAAGTCAAAGCTCATCTTTTATGATGATATAATATCCCCTGAATCCGAATCCTATTTACACCCTAGAGAAGCATGGCCACTTCTTGGACTTCGACCTAGAGAGGACGCACCTGAATATATTCTTGATCAAATATACAGTGAAATTGAAGAATACACAAGATCTCATCCTAATCCACGCTTTCAGTTCTATCGTCGAGAAGAGATACCTACCAGATTCCATTATAATTCTACAGAACGCATAGCGCCTATTGTGATGATACCCGATGTTGGGCATGCCATTGTACGTAGTACTGATAAAAAACTTCCACCTAATGGTATACATGGATACGACAATTTAGCATTAGAAATGAGAGCCATATTTGCAGCAAGAGGACCCAAAGTTCAACAGAATTATGAATCTGGTGCAACGTTGAAGCCCTTTTTCAATATCGAGGTTTACAAGTTTCTTACCACTTTATTAAATCTTGAATCAGCGCCCAACAATTCAACTTTGAACGGCAATTTTGAATCCAAATAAAAAATAGTCAGGTGCTTGTAGTTTATAAACTGTTGGTATATTTCTTATAATCAACTGTATCTATTCAACGTTATTCTCAAAAGACTTTTTTTTTTTTTCTTGACATTTGAGGGGGGGGGGAACCTCACCTTCACTTCCAATAGGATATATTTCCATTCGACTATGCCATTCTATCATTTGTTTTGCCCAATTGACCCGGTACTCAACTACATCTGGTCGTTCATGCCCGTCAAAGTAAACCTGGCTTTTTCCTATAGACAAGTATAAGATTACATTTTTTTTTTAAAAAAAAAGTAATAATTTACCCTCACGATAATTAAATCTCCACTGCTTCATGTAAGTCGACAGCATGTCGTTGGACAAAGGATGATTGGTCTTTTGTACAGGTGTTTTTCATTCCAACATCCTCAGCCTCAGTCAAGTCAAATGTATCTGGAAATACATTATCTCTAATGAAATTACGAAGAGCGGGAATGCTTCTATGGGTTGCTTTCTGACTTCTGAGCCAGTCAACACATCTTTTCTTAATGTCTGGATTACTCAAGATAGACAGTCTTTTTGCGTGTTTGCCTTGTCTATGAGCAGGAATTTTTCCGGATACCAAAAACGAATTCATCCATTGTCTTGCTACAACAGGTCGGAAATCCTTTGAAGGGTCGTTCCAGTGTATTTCCACGGCGACATTGCTGGCTTCCACAAATGTTTTGTCTTCTTGGAGAAGAACTAGCATCTCTTTCACAACTCGATACCTCATATACTGTTTTAACGCTACTGTTGGTTTGTCCAGATGATGAAACCATCTGATTGTGCAATTTCTTTTTCAATTAAAGGTCAAAAATGTACTGGTGATATCTTGAAGAACACTAGCTTCTGGTCTTTTAGGTTTTTTTTTTTTTTTTTTTTTTTTTTTTTTTTCTGCAAGAATCCTTTTTTGCGCGTTGCTTCTATTTCTTGATTTCGCTGTGCCTGTCAAAGCCAAAAGGGACAATAGAAATTGGTGTAACAGTTTGGATAAATAATAATTTCGACTACATTTTGTTGGATAAAAATAATTTTTAGCTTGGTGGGTGACATTTTTTGGTCTCCATACCCTAATTTTGAAAGGTTCGATACAGTTTTTCTGTGATCAGATTTCTACGAAAAATAGATAGAAGTGCTCTCGTTGATTCTCTTTATAATTATATTTAATTTTTAAATTAACAGTGCTTCAGGAAAATGCTATTAAATCTTTTAAAAACATTTTGAATGATTATAAGTCATATGCACTCTAAGAATGATTATTGTGTGTAGCTTTTCAAGTGTATTTAACATTAATTTTTAGGTAAATCATGTAGACTCTATCATTGTAATCCTTCCGATGAATATCTTCGTTTGATGCCCGAAGCAACCGTGCACACGTTGAATACAGTATGCCGCTCGGCTGTTTCTATAATTTATATTTTTTAATAAATAGTTAAATTCAAGAGCGTAATATCATTTCATGTGGAAATCAAGTTAAGCCGACTAGATACGCTTGCCTTCACTTTTTTTTTTTACCGAAAATTCGATAAATATGTTACATAAGAAGCGATATTGTAAATTTAGCACAAGATAACGCCAAAGTGTGCAGTTGATATCTTATCAGAAAACAGTATACCGTTGTTATTCCCGTCATATTCTTGAAAAGGCATATTTAATTCCACATCAACTTTCATCGTTTTATAGCTCACAAAAGTATGACTGATCAATTAGAACATGAAAAGATCACAAATACCGAAAGAAAGTCATTATTTGATAGGCTTTGTTGTACAATTATATACTATATAGAAGCAGTACACTCAAGATATTCACAGTCTATTGTTTTAAAAAATAAAACAAACGAACCAAGAGATCATCTCGGTAAAAAAAAAAAAAAAAAAAAAAAAACACATACACACACAGGCATTTGATTATCACTTGAATAACTTCTATGTAAGCTAACGAAAGAAACTTTCTTGCATGGTTACGCACTTCGCTTTTATTCATCACAACTGGCATAAGTATATAATTCCCACACACATAAATACAAAACACACGGACTAAAATTAAACACACCCTTTTTTTTTTTTTTTTTTTTTTATTT